>CAKKOB020000376.1:0-19540 GCA_918844115.2 Phlebotomus perniciosus | reverse complement strand
CTGTAGGCCATTACGGGATTTAATGTAATTTGCTTTTCAACTGAAACTTATATAGTTATAAAGAATGGTGTTGAAATACGATCGTGTTTGAATCCAATAGAGATCCATGTATTATAATATATATATAAAATAATATATATATATATATATATACTGACAACAAAATTTTTGTTTTTTTTAACAAAATAAGCTTAGAAAGTTCAAATTTCTTTTCTTGATTACACTACAATTTTAAATCTTTACTGGTACGTGGGGTAGTAGCGGTAGTAGTATTTGGGAAAGTTTATCTGGTTTATCTCATATATTTTTCCATTAAATTTTCCAATGCCTTATAACAATGTGTTAAGGACAATGAAGAAAATTTCACACTGCCCTGCATCCCCCTATGGGATTTTATCAATTGGTCCGTCGGCATATTGTCAATGCACATATCGTATTTCAACCTTCTATTACCTGACGCATTTATTATGATGCGCAATTGTATGCAATTCGGTATTCTTATCTCACACCATCAACTTATGATTCTTATCGGTATCACGTGATCAATCCCTGAATAAAACACTCAAAGTCACTAAATCATTTTCAAGAGCAGGTATGTTTGTTCTTAATTTTCTCTAATTGCAACCACTTGAGATCCGCAGACAATTGTGAGTGAATATGACAATAAACTTACCTAATGCTATATAGGATGTGGCGGATGTCTTCACAAGATCACACACAGTATCCTTTAATGGAGACTATAGCGCTTTCTTCACAGAAGTCTCGATAGTTTTGCACAGATTTTCTCTATATAATTTGTGTTATTAGATGGAAGGTCTCTATAGGTCTCTAAACACTTGATTTAAAATGTCCTTTACCGGCAGATTGGGAAAAAATCACACAATAAAATTAAGGCACTGACTTGTGAGGCACATTTGATGGTAATAAAAAGGCGCGAAGTTGCCGGACTGCGCGGAGCAAGAGCTGAGCAGCAACTGCTGAATGATGGATCGTGAGTGAGGAAGTGGAGCGTCAGGTAAATCCGATTCGCTGTTGCTGAGGTGAAAAGAGAGGAGGTATATTCAGGTGTGTCGGCGTCGCGGGGTAGAAGCCCCACCTTCGGCAGTAGCTCTTAGCCTTTTTTCACCACACCATTTGTTCTGGCCCCTCGACTGGCAACAGCCAATCGTCACAATCAACCTGGAAACACAACATCATTCTTGGCATCTCACCTGGTTGTCTCACTTCCACCACTCGGCGAGTGGCTCTGAGTGTGACAGGGAGCAACGGTGTCCGGTCCCAATGACAAATATTGATACTTCCATTTGTACTCAAGTTCTCCCACGCTTCAATTCACCGCCGGTTTGCCGCCAACGCCGCCAAGATTTTTCATATATATTTGTGTTCTGGGCATTAGCATGATTCCCGCGTAAATTTTGTGTCTCTACTCTTGAGATTGCTTCTCCGTGTCTGGACAATATTTTCCCAGACTTTTTTTAGCAAACAAATTGAAGTTTCATCGAGGGTGGAGCTTTCTATACCATCAATGGTGAGATAGACAAAAAAAACTCCATTAGACACCAATTAAATCAACCTCTTCACTTTAACTTCTTTTTCAAGATATATAATTTAATTTTATGCCTATTGACTTACCTCTATGGTTTTCTTTTTATTCGTAGAAAAAAGTGGCGAGATAAAAGTTTTCCACCACCATTTCATCCAGTATAATCTTGCCTCTTTCACGTGCTCAAAAGACGGCAATATATTCATCTGTGCGCGAGAACACACTTTATCCATTGGAAATAGAGTCAGTGAGAGGGAGAAATTAAATGATGTTAATCAACAATATGTTAGCGCTACATTAAATTTGTATATTTAATCGACAATAATGGATTTATTATGACAGGATGTTAAATAATATTCCGCACGTAAAATACATGTAATGGATATGAGATTGGATTTTAATATTTCAATCCTCCTAGCTATTAATGATAATTTTCTGACTTTTACAGCAAATGAATTTACTGGGTGATCTGTTTCGAATTTATTAGTATACAAAAAACTCATTCAGCATTTTCGTCTTGCTCTTTGCCAAATTAAATGTTTGATCGACTTAATGATCACCTTTTTTCTCATTCTCGCAAGATTGAATTAATCACGTATGTTTGTTATGGAATTTTTCATCTAATTTCTGCTATGGTTCACTGTCAAATAAATTTCGAAATAAATTGCTTTTAAATTTATATTAGCAGCTAGGTAAGTCTTTAAGAATTCCAATTGAAGATTTTTATTGAGGCAAAACAAGTTTAACTATCAGAAAAGCTCAGACAATTTTTTTTGGAAATAATTTAATAACTTGAAAAAAAAGACAAAATGAACATCTTTACTGAAAAGACTATCACATTCACAAATTATGGCATGATTTTTAAAAACTCCATTTCCACCCAAAAGCTATAATATTTAAAAGGACTCCCAATGCGAAGAAATACAAGAAAGACCAAGATCTTTTTGTCTTGCTTGAATGCGAATGTTGGCATGTGTAAATATTTAAGAAGAGTAATTCGCCAAGTCATTAAACTTTAATTTGTATTGACATGACCTTCCATGAGGTAGAATGTGCCTCCACCAATATTGAGGTACTTGGTATTGAATTGGAAAAAGAAACGCCGATCGAGAAATGTGGATTAAAAAATTGATTTAGATTTTTAACAATATACCTATTGGATGATTCAGCTCTTCTCGACTCCATCGACATTTTGAGCGTTTGTGTCTGCATTGAAATGTTGTAGCACAATCCCATTGAGGGAAAAACAAGCAATTAAAGCAAATTCAAATCGAATTGTGTGACTACTGACTTAGATTAATATAAATTCTTCTCCTTTTTGTCCGCCATCGCCATCCAACTCAAGGAAATTTGTCTTCTTTTCTTTGGACGCCCCATTGAATGATTGGAATTGTGTTACGTCTAAGTGGGAGCTACTGTTTCTCTATTGTGCGGAAAAATTCCACGTGAAATTGGCTTGGTAAATAGAATGCACGATCAATTGAATTGTGAAAAATGATGTCTCTTAATTGAGTCTTCCTCAAATTTCCCTCCTTCATTCATTTTTTTGTAAAGCGAAAACTCAAATTTGATAGACAAAGCATCCCATTTAAGTAATATCTAGTCAATTTATCATATATGTATAATTTTCATGTTAAATTACTCTACCTTCAAGTTTGCATGAAAAGAAACATTAACTCTAAAATTTCAACTATAAAATTTTAATTTGTCTCTAGCATAGTAAAATGTTTATGTGACCTTTTTAATTGCTCACTATTGTAATTTACGCCAAGATGGCTGAGATGAAAGACTTAGACAAAAAATAATATTTTCTAAGTGTTTTACACACTTAAAATGTCTCTTTAATGAGTTCACATGTCAATTAGTGGTTGGATCTTGGGTTGGATAAATTTAAGGTGCGCTGGTGGAGAAAAGGAACTTGAGTAATCCGGAAAAAATTAACTCCAAGTGTCTCATATGAGACAATCTGAAATTTTTTAACGGGGTGGTAATTTCTAAAAAAAAAAAGATTATTGGGCACTTTCATATTTATACATCCTGACAAAAGAAGTAAAAATTTTACAATATTTTCTTTTTTAAAATAGGTACCTACATACCATGCAGAGTGATGAAATTTCTTCAATCTGATTGATTTTTTTTTAAATAGGGCCTCGTTGGCCGTGAGGGCTAAAGCTCAGTCCTTCGGCAATTCATACCCAGAGTGTGATGGGTCCTGTCAAACTACCAGGCCTAAGCTTCCTTAACCCTTATATCCTTTCTCCTCACCTATCCTTTATCCTACTACACAATAATGTATACAGTAGGTACAGTTTCCACAATCCGCGGTCTCATAAACGGCGTGACGTCTGTCAAATTCGGTTCCAATCGCGCGAATTATAGGAACTGTACTGTAATAAGAGATATTTCAAGAAACGAGAACACCTCAGGAACAGAAACTCGCCATAGATATAAGATGATCAAAAGGCCTTCAGTGGCCCACGCACAAAATAAAATTAAAAAAATCTTTCTTTAGATTCGTTACAAATTATCGAAAATTACCAAAATTATTCTATTTATTCTTAACTGATTTCTCGTAAACGTAAATTCTTTAACTAATTTAATGAACTGGGGCAACGTTTAGTCGATTTCATTCACATGGTTAAATATTCAAAAGCAAGTTTTCTTTTTTTGGGCTCAGAACAACGAAAATCTAATACCTAGCCTTTTTCTAAACATGACTTTTAATCCTCTATGAATCTCTAACATTAACTGAAACAAGAGAAATTCACATTTTATTCAGAATATTTCCATTTCCCAAATTATTCTCCCTCACGCAATTGCTCCGGAAAAGGTAATAATGTTCAGTGAGAAGTTATTGTTCTTTAATTGGACTAATGTCACTGAATCAATTTGTTCAGCATTATGATAAAGTCTATTTGTCAATGGATTAAATTACAGCGGGCTGCCGGTAAATTGCCTGTGAGAAGGATAAAATTGAAATGTCTCTCACAGAAAGGTAATTTGAAGTGCCTCTCCTCATTGTGTGTTGTCACCATAGCGCCAAAAAGTGACGGAGATGCCACCTAATCTGATGATGAAACGCGCAACACAATTAAAAAATGATTAATTCTCTTTACATGCCAAATTACGAGTCACCAAAATTTTCCCTCCAAAAATTCAAAGGTAACACACCGAGAAGAAATGAGAGACTCTTCCATGGATTCGTGCCTTTGACTCATTATCTTCCTAATGACGGTTAAGTGAGGTACAGAAGAGACTCACACTGTGGTGGCCGAAAGGAAAAGACACACGGAGAGAGGACAAAACGGTAGCAATCATTATAACATTGGTAACTATTATAAACCTCCACAATCTTCTCATCTAACCAAATCAGAAATTGACACTGGGCTGCTAAATTTTCTATGTATACCTACGCGCATCAATTATCTGATGGTTGTGGTGAGATTAGAAACCCAAACAGTTTTTTTTTATCTCTTTCCTTCTCGAAATAGAAATTAGTTTCAACTAAATTATACCTCTGAATCTGAACAGTGTAAAAAAAATCTAATGAAATTTGCCGTGTCTCCTTTTCTGTGTCAACTATTCTGTGACACTTTTGGCGCTACATTAAAATTGTTATTATAACCAAGAATTGAAGGCAATTAACTATCGCTCTGAAGACATCGATGACTCGACCCCAAATACACACTCGAAGACTAATTTGGAGGCGTGATTTAAGAAATGTATACATATAGCAAAATTTGCTCATTACAAGCGATTTGTTATGCACTACATCACACATTCCATCGCAAATCCTGCGGGCAATGAAATTTTGCCACCTTTAATCCCATCCCAAGAATAAAAAAATTTAATTTGCTATACATTGTATTATCTATAGGTACATCGTATTATATCATCTCTCGTAGTCTTACCACCCAAGAAATTGTTATCCGAATATACATAAACCCTTTTCAAGCAAATGGGGGCTCTTGAGTCATAAAGAAACACTTTGAAGGGAACCGAAGAAGTCCTAAATTGCTCATTGATGGTATTACCCACTGAAACACCTTCGTGACACTGTTTCAATGATTGCATGAAGGTGAATAAATGAAGCAATTAAATTGTTATTTAATTATGTTTGAGCTGTAATATAATTTTTCAATCATGTGCATGAATTTTTGTGGTGAATCACTCAAAAACACGGAAATTCAGATATTAAAACTCGAAAATGTATATATGTAATTATGTAAAATGTATGATGGATAAATCAGGAAAGTGTCCATCAAGAGTTATTAGGTAGTTTTCTCACTTTTTCTAACGTGACGATAATTTTAATTTAAATTAAGAAATAACTCATCTCGGAGTATTTTTGAAAACAAGAAAATGAAGAAAATTCTCTGTCCTAAATTCCAATTAAAATTCACAAGATATTTTGACATTGTGTTGATTTATCGATATAGCATCATTTTGGCATGTCCAAATAGTCTCTCTATCGATAGATAATGGCAAAAAATGTGTCTGTGTAAATTCAATTTTGTCCATTTAAGTCGAAATACCTGAGATTCTCTGGTGTGTTCTCCACAATCATCTATTAGCTCCTAATATTTGACCCTTTCATCACTATCGAGTTTTCTCCTCTCCTGTTCTTGTTCCTATTCTATCGCATACCTCGAGTGATCAATTCCTGTGCCGAAAGACCGATGAGGCATTCCAGTCACAGAAATATGTTAATTCTTTTTGTGATGTGCTATCGGGAAAAGATCATTCTTCGGGTACGATGTGGAGATACTGCTGAGTGAACAACACCAAATTATGTTCTGTTAAATTAGTTATTGACAACCAATTAAGATCTTATCGATTTTATTATATGTTAAATTGGTAACACAGTACCCTCGATCTTTTATTTTATAATTTGATCTCCCAGATATTTAATTTCTCATATTTAAGCATTTTGCAAGCCATGGTGTATCGCAAAAATTGAAAAGAAGAAGCACCGTCGCAAGAAGGTGAAATCGATATGGTCAGAACAAGGGAGAGAGAGATAGACGTCCATCGAAGCAAGGAAGTGTAATAAGAAAGAGTAATGATGATGGAAGTGAATATGAATTAACTTTTCTCGATATTAATACACGTTATAATACGTGGTAATTACTGAGCATAATAGTTTGAGCACGATATCCTCATTCTTGACTTGCGTACGGCGATATTCACCCCTGATTAGCTTCTACAATACCAGAAGCCTAATAGACACCACAATTGGCCAACATTAATAGGACTTGCGTTGGGGCAACAGAATAGATCCCCCAGACATTCCATCATTCAATCAGAATTCGATATGCCCCTAGAATAGGTTGTATGGTCTTTTAATTGGTTTTCGTTAACGTACATTTTGTTTTCTCCTGAGCCGATCCAAATTCGATAAAAGACTCACTTTTCCTCCAGAGTCACCGTGACACACCATTTTCATCCAAACTCGTATAGATATGCCTTGCCCAGACTTTTGGGAATTTTGGCCTCTCGGTGTTTTGTACAGGGTGAAAAATCGACTATTGGCGCCGCTCAATGTTTTTTCTAAACATCTCACCATACAATTCTTTAATTATTGCAATTCGTTCCTCATACGCATGTGTGTTTTTGACCACTCTCGATACACAAAACAGTCCGATCGCTTTTTTCCACCTTCTGTGCCCGAGATAATTATAAATTGTTTATTTCATTAGTTGAATTCAGTGGGAAATGATCAGGTATCGATTGAGGAGTTTATTACTCGAAAACAAAGAAATAAGAATAGGGAGAATGTTATAAGAGGGAGAGAATGGTTGTAATTTGAAATTTGATCAACGAATAGGTGAATGAAGAAATATGATCTAAATTCATATGAATAGGTGTATCATTTTATTGATCAATTTTTTCATAGATCGAACAAACCAGATATGAGTTGCTGTTGCTATTTACATTCAAATTCTTCAATCAATACTTATTAATCTAATAATGATCTTTCACTTTCGTAAATTAGAATCACAGAATTGAAATTATGTAATTCTCAAATTTAACAAATCATACACTTAATAACTATACTTACAAGCTCATTCATAAATGCTTCACGAGCAATATTGCTATTAATTAGTGAACTTTTTAATATAACAATATTCACCTGATAAACCAGTCTCATATCAAATTCCGGCCTATTTATTATGCAGGAGAAAATTAAATTTCATTAATGTCGGAGTGAAACGCGATTTCAGCCTTCAAACATTTCCTCACCTCAACCACCCAATTGTTAACTTCTTGTAGTCTTGTGTGTTCATTTAATTAAAATATTTAATTTACATGCTAAAGACGTGATATTTGGGCAAGCAAGTGAAAGAAAAATTGCACATGGACACAAATCTCATGAATAAATTTTATACACCGTGAAATTTTCCATCTTTTGTAATTACACTTTAATATGGCTCATTGAGATGAAAATGGATATTTTTTCAATTAACGATAATGCCACCATGCAGTAATATGATGAGAAGATACTAAAGCCTTTAAATTTAATAAAATTACCAACAAAACTTTCAATAAGGGCATCTTGTGTGGTTGCCTTCCAAAGAATGTGGTAATTAATTATTTTCTCATCTGAAATTGCTCCTACGTGATTGGATTAATATTTTGTTTAAAGTCGATAAGTCATTTATTCAAAAGTCCTTCAAAAGTCGCAAAATCTAATTTACCTCATAAATAAATAAAAACGCATAAAGACCAATTAGAATTCAACTAAGATTTATGAAAATCAATTCTCAGTCAAAATGCTGATTTCTTTGATCAAATTTATTGCTAATCTAATTCGCTGAAAAGAAAACAAGATAAACATGAACACATGCATTTAATCCCAACTAATTTTTTTCTGGTTGATATTCTTACAACTGAAAGGACCATTTAAACTTGTCAAAAATTTAATTATCTGCCAAAAATATAGAAAAAGCTCACCATTCGCATAGGTCAGTTTATCATGAACATGAATTTTTTAGTTAAAATTATTTTAAATTACCTAACGTAAATCCTCACGCGTATATTTTTGAAGATAAATTTCAGGTCATCATTTTTTTCCAGTCATTATTCTTCTGTGTGTGAAATGGTACAGTATTATTCATTCTTAACTCAAGTTTTCTTCCTCTCTCATTGTCTTTCTTGTTTTCTTTAAATCCTCTGCTTTTTTCTGGGTAAATGAAGATAATGCAATAAGTGCAAAAATTGGCAAAACCATCATTTTTGCATAAACAATCCACAAGTTGGGAATGTGTGTATAAGCCAAATGCCTTCGATTCGTAAATTACAGTGTTTTTGGCGTGAGCAGAAACCCCAAGAGGGTGAGAAGAAGGAGGGAGACGAAAGTGTAATGAAAAACCATCGCAAATTGATATAAAATTATTCATTGGAAGCCTCCAATAATATTGCAAATATTCTGATCAATTGCTCACACAGAGATCGATATATTATATATATCGCGCTGCACAATACCAGAAAATTGGCGTGATGTACTTTATATTCTTCATATTTCATCCATGCCTCCTTCGTCTTTTGTCTTCTGCTGCCCATTTGGGGAGGTATTTTCCTTTATTTCATATATTGTTTTCTGTCTCTATCATCGGGAAGAGAAAAAGATCAATTGCTGTGCTAATTTTATTCTATCTCTCTGTTTTGTGGTTTAAGAAAATTGTATGCACCTTAACAGAGTTGATAAGGACGCAATTGAATTCAAAAGTTAAAATTTAAGTTGATATATACCTATACCTAACAGGATATCTTTGTAATTTTCCTGCTAGAGAAATCCGTCTGAATATTTACTGGATTATACGTATTATGCGATGAAATTTATATAACGTAGAATTATTTCAAGTAAAAGATTATAAAATAAAAAAAAACAATGATTATAAGAAGTTTTGCTAGATTCTTAAAGCTTCAAATTTTGTATGGAATTTGTAGGACATACCTAATAACCGAAAATTATTTACACTGCTTGGCTTTTCTTTTAATAAACTAATCAAAAACTTTCAAATGAAAATAATTGAGAATATTATCGATAAAAATATGAATTTTTCATCATACTTCTTGAATCATCAACTCGGGAAGCTTGCCCATTAAGGAAGACGTTCTGCAAACGAGGAAGGAAAAAAGGGAGGGAAAATAATGTGATGAAAGATGTAATATGAAAATGAGACCGCGATCAAAACTGATCAATTATCACATTGTGGATTGGATACGTGGCAAAACCACCACATTGATCATCTCTCTCGTGCATTTTCCCCGCCACAAAATCAATCGAGAATTTTTCTCAATAAATTCCTTATTCCCGTGAAGAGAGAGACACTCCGATCTCTAATCTCTGCATTCCCCTAGTGCACATTAATGTGATTTAATAGAACTGGGGAAAGATTGAGTTCAACATTTAATTTCCTCTGCGCGGACAGATTTCTCTCGGATGATTCATCCTTAATTTCTTCCTCTCCCATTTAATTTCCTCTCAAAGACATTAAATTAGAGCCACAGATAAAGTAGAAAAGATGATCAATGGTGAAGTTGAATAGTAAAAAAAAGAGGAACATTCTGGTGATTGAATAGTGTGAAAGAATGAGAAGAGAAGTTAGAAAAAAATACCTGAAATATTTCATCTTAGTAATTTGCATAGAGACTGTAAAAGGTATCATTATTTAATTGAGGGAAATTATGAGTACGAGACTCTTACAAATACTCGCGCGGTGCCCATTTCAGCGTGTGGCACTCTTTTGGAAGGAGGTACCCGCTAAATGCAGGCGGAGTCAGCACGAAGATCACATGAGATTATACATATAGCAAGTCGCATGCGATCGAAATCGTCATAGAAAACTGATCAAGAGAATTTATTTGAGCTCATCAAACATTTTCCATTTTCGTACAACTCGAAAAAATATAGTTAATTGTTCATAACTTCATAGAAATCCTAAAGAATTTCTGATGGAATTCCTAGAGAATTTCTTATATAAATCCTATGGATGAAAATAAGAAATCTGAAGAATATTGTTAATTCCCCATTTTTATTTAAAGGACAATTTTTTCAATTTAATTCCACGTGGCTTTCGCACGAGTTTCTTCCTCTCCTCGCGATGCTTTTTTATCTGATTCGCTCGCATCCTCATACCCTTGTTCCCAGAACCAACTGTGAACTTCATTTGACGTCCCGTTGAAGTGTCCTCAACTTTGAAGGTGTTCGCAGCACTCTCCTGTCTGGCAACGCGATCTCCGAGTGTCATTTGCTTACGCTTCCCGGACTTCTGTGCATCCCAACCCACGTTGAGGTCATCTTCTGCTCGGATCTTGAAGGAATCACGCTCCTCTGTGTGATCCTCGCGACGCTTCTCCTTCTGTATAACTTTGTATTGCTTCTTCATGTCTTTCGTCCACCGTTGATCATCATCAGAGCTCTCTTCGACGTCATCTTGCTCAGAGAAGAGATCCTCATCTGAGCTCTCGTGAACTGCTGTATCATCTTCTCGGAGTACCATTGGCGTAACCTTTGGGATGGACTTTTTCGTGGGTTTCAACTTCTTCAAATGCGCCAAAACGGGTTTCAACATCTTGAATTCCTCTACTTTCTCATCAATTGTAAAATCAGGATCTTCGAATAGTGAAGAGAATCTCTTATCCTGCATTAGAGATTCACTTTCCGTCTCTATTAGCTTCTCAGCCAAGTCCCTATTAACCTTGGGAAGATCTGTTCTGATCTCTACTCGGCTCGGACGCGTCAATTCAATTTGCTGCCGCGCCTTTTGTTTCTTGTAACGATCAAATGAATAATAATCAACTGCAGAACGAGCCTTTCTGTACAACCGAATATCCACAAAATAACCATGCATGTAGGCTCTCAATAGATTTGTCCCCTTGAGATCCTCAAGATTGAGCTCTGCCAATTCCTGCTTCGTGACAAACTTGTAGTCATCGTAGATATTCTGCACCAACTCCGTGTCCAGTTCCTCAGTGAGATTGTCCAGAAATGAGCACCATCTTGGTGCAGGTCCCAGTTGTGGGATGTAGAATGTCTGCATTCTCTTGTCCTCTTGTGCAAAGAAGATCATCCCCGTATTTGGAATTGTGCAGAAATCATTAAACTCCGACGTGGATTCAATGAAAGTCAGTTGTTTCCCTGAATTCTCGTCCCACATTTTCAGAATCCCACTGTCCATCGAATATACAATCATGTGGTTGGGATTAAAGTTGATTCTCTTAATGGGGAGGTTATTCATGTGATCCTTTGACGAGAAAGGGCGATTTGATCGCAGGTCATATAAGAAAATCTGTCCATCACTAGTTCCAGCACCGAATTGTAGGCCATTCTTAAACTTCAGAGCAGTGATTGAAGGAGTTTTACCATCTTCCAGTACAGAATTCTCAACTGTGACTTGCACAGAAGCACATCTGGACTTTTGTCGTGGATCCCAGGCCTCCACAGCTCCTCTCTCCGTTCCCACGCAAAGCAAATGATGCTCCGGATTAACCTCACAGACATTATTAATAGGAGATTGAGTCTCAAAAGATTGAGAGAACTGCCCCCGTTCAAGGTTGAAGCGATAAATTTCCGGCGAAGACGCTGCAAGAAACAAATCACAAGATGGTGTGTGATATGCCAGATCCCTTCCAAACTTCGGTATCCGCAACCGGTAATGCCTTCCAGGAGCCGTATGGAACTCTATATGCCTGTCGCACTGCAGGAAGACAATCTTGCTGTAATCCTCACTGAGGATCTCAAAGGCAAGCACTTCGGAGTCAAAGCACCTCTCGAATTTTACAGACAGGTTATTGAAGTCATAACACTTTATCCGTGGCTTGTATGTCCCTGTAGCGATGATATACTGCTTGTCTGGTGTTACCTGGATACTCGTGGACACTCCAGGCATATCAAAGTCCTGGATAAGATCAATTTTCCTCCGTAAATCCCCATTTTTGTTGAGGAGCTTCTTCTTCTTCTGGTCAGTAAGCCACTGCAAGGAAAAACATGATTATTTTATGATTATTATAATGTAATTTCTCATACTTACATCTGGTAGGGATTTTCCAGCACTCAAATTATAGATTTTCACATCATTCACGTCCGTAAGGGACATTTCTTCCAGGGAAAAATTGCACAAAAACTCAGAACTAAAATGTAAACACGTGAAGCGTGGTCATGACAGCTTGTGCGCTTGCAGGGTCGCCCAAAAGTTTTATGACGCGTGGTGAATATTTTTTACACAATAGGGCGTATATAGTATTAAGTAGAATAATAAATAAAATGTATAGAATTGATTTCTACAACCATAACTATAATAAAACATAAGAAAAAGGAATTCATATTGAAAACAGAGATATAATAAAGACCTAAAAATTTGTGAGCTCGGTGGTGGGTCGATGGTCCAGTCCAGAGATAGTCGCGTAAAACAAACATCATGAAGTAATTATACACGAACGTACAAATATGTAGCAATCTATTCGCTTCCCGCGTAAATTTCAATTTAAATTCTAGCGCAATTTAATGCGCGTTTCTCTAATGAAGATTTCAAAAATAAAATTAAAATTAAAATTAGAATCCGCAAATTCGTAGAAAACAACTCACAGAAGCGAATTCTATAGCATTAATCAAAAATTTCCCCCCGACTTTATCGCATTTGCTTGACCTTCAGTGACAACAGCTTGAAGATCTGGCGGTTATCACTTTTACTTCCACATGAAAAATCATCACTGAAAAATACTAGTCAGACTTTCTTGAATTTGTGGGCTCGTCTCGTCAAGGTTACCCATATACCCACACAGAGTGGTGGTTTGGGAGAGATTTTGAGACCGGTCTGCGGGCACATTTCTGTTGCCACGTTGAGCTAGACAAGTGTGTATCTCTCAAATGCTGCTTTGTAGTGGTGTGGAAAATTGTGTAAAAAACCACACATTTCCTCTTGGCGTGTCCACAGAAGTCATCGTCACTTAGACGCAGTCAGTTCATTGGACAATTTACGTGCCTTCGCAAAGCAATTAGTGAATAAGTAAGTATATTTTAGCTTAGTGTAGGTATAAGGATTTTATTTCCTAATTTTTCATTATCTCTTCAGTGACGTCCAAATCGCAGCCCTTCGATTCAAACTGCATGACGCTGACGCGATTTGTTCTGCAGGAGCAGAAAAAGTTCGCCAGCGCCACAGGGGACTTGTCTCAACTCCTGAACTCCATCCAGACGGCCGTGAAAGCTGTGAGCTCGGCCGTCCGGAAGGCAGGAATTGCCAAACTGTGAGTCTATACGTGAATGATATGAGACATTTGAGAGCTTATCTAATAAGAAATCTTCTGGTCATATTCAGACACGGAATCTCGGGTGAGACCAACGTTCAGGGCGAGGAAGTAAAGAAACTCGATGTCTTGTCCAATGAACTTTTTATCAACATGCTGTCCTCCTCTTTCACGACATGCCTTCTCGTCTCTGAAGAAAATGAGACTTTTATCGAGGTGAGAATATCTTTTTTTGTTTTTTCAGAAATTCCCAGAGAGTGACATTGATCTTTAAGTCCTGTAACATATTTAACATACAAATACCTAACATGAATTATTGGAATAATAATATCTTTCCATAACATCATTGGTAAAGTTATTAATGATTAGGTATAGGCGGTATAGGGAAAATATAGCGGTGTCTGAATGGAATTATCAGCCCATTTTCACTCAAATATAGTGTCATAGATCAGTATTTAATTGTGTAACGAAGACAAATTCTTATCAATTCTAATTAGTCCGCTAGCTGTGGCGAAAATTCCTTATCGCCAAGTCAGCAAATTATTACCGCAGAATAATTTACTTTATCCACTGTTCCACGGCTTTGTTTTAATGCAAAATTCAAAACTTGAAAATTGAACTTGGAAGTAAAATAAATCCTACTATACTCACTTGATCCGGCCACTTTATTCCAGATCGAGTTGGAGAAACAAGGAAAGTACATAGTCTGCTTTGACCCATTGGATGGCTCCTCCAACATTGACTGCCTGGTGTCCATCGGCTCAATCTTCGGGATCTATCGCAAGCAGTCCGAGGGAGTTCCGTCACTCCAAGATGCTTTGCAGCCGGGGAGACAGATGGTGGCCGCCGGTTATGCGCTCTATGGCTCCGCTACGATGATGGTACTGAGTTTGGGCAACGGAGTGAATGGATTCATGTATGATCCCGCCATTGGGGAGTTCATACTCACGGATCCCAACATGACGATCCCTGAGCGTGGAAAGATCTACTCCATCAACGAGGGATACGCCCACGAGTGGGACGCTTCAGTGTTCAACTATGTTCGGGACAAGAAAGACCCGGCCAAGGGGAAACCCTACGGCGCCAGATATGTCGGCAGCATGGTGGCTGATGTTCATCGAACCATCAAGTATGGTGGGATCTTCATCTATCCGGCCACAGCGTCTGCCAAGAGTGGAAAGCTGAGACTCATGTATGAGTGTAATCCAATGGCGTACATTATTGAGCAGGCTGGAGGAAGAGCAAGTACTGGCAAGATTGACATCCTCGATGTTGTACCCACTAAAATACATGAACGTTCACCAATCTTCTTGGGCTCCAAGTTGGATGTCGAGGAGGCTCTCAGTTACATAGAATAGTTACAGTAGCCTTTATTGTTTCCTCTAAAATAAATCTCCAGTTTTCAGTAGGAGTTTGCCTTGTGCTTTGGCAGAAACACAAAACCGTCTGGAACCGGTCCCAGGAGTCTCTCGCTCAGCATTATCCAGTCGACACAGTTGTTGGACGCCATCAGCGTCTCAAGATCATCTCGACCACGGTACGTATTTGGTCGGGCGTTGATCTTCTGCGGAGGATGCTCTAGCAAACCATAAGGAACATACCTGTACAGAAAAGACTGCCACTCCAGCAGGAATCTCCTTGTTGTCTCCACTCCTTTTGTATCGCTTCCCCAGTGTTCAAGTCCATAATTGACAAACTTCTTCATCATGTCGAAACGTTCTGAGGCTGATGGATCCCAGTGACGCTGCTCTTTAATCTCCTTGAAGAGCCATGGCTTTATTAGGGCTCCACGTCCTATCATTGCCCCAGAAATGTGCGGCGCGACTTCTCTGGCTTCGATATAATCCTCAAAATTGAGAATATCTCCATTGCCAATCACTGGGATCTCTTTTGCTTGCTTCGCGCACTCCTCGATGTATTTCCAATCAGCATTCTTTGTATATCTCTGCTCCCTGGAGCGTCCATGCACCTGAAACAAAAAGAAATTCACCGTTTTTATAAATCAGTTAAAAAAGTAAAAAATCCATTTTTTATTAAAAAAAAAGAAAGAAAAGATTTTAGTTACTCACTGTGACTAAACTGGCACCCCACTCTTCGAACTTGGGCACCAACTCATGAGCTACGCTCTTATCAGCGTAGACTCCAGTTCTTGTCTTCACGGTGAAGGGTTTATCGCCCAACACCACTGAACAACTCCTCACAATGCTTTCAAGAACATTCTGCCGTCGAATCAGTGCGCTACCAGCTCCTTGTTTGTAAATTAAGTCAATAGGACATCCCAGATTGAGGTCCACAAAGTCAACATTGGCCTTTTCTATCAGGATTTGTGTGGCTGAAGCCACCAATGCGGCTTTGTTACCGCAAATCTGCACACCAAAGATATCTTCTGTAGGATGTCTTTTGGTCAATGCCCATTCCTGCTTCGCTCCCTGGAGCAGTGGCACGACACAGGCCATCTCTCCGCATGTCACATCAGCTCCATACTCCTTGCAGATACGTCTGAAGGGCAGATTTCCTACAGTTGTGAGTGGACTGAGAAAGAGTTTGTCACGAAAGTCGATCTTTTTCTTCTCGGCACGTCTTTCAGGAATCAAATCTGTGTCCGGAGTGTATCCCTGATTCTTTCTCTTTTCAAACTCACCAACAATACCTCGACTTCGATCGAGATTGTACTGCTTCTTGCGCAACATTGTCAGTAATTCAATGTCTACGTGAGAGAAAGGCTTCCTCTCGCCTTCGTTAGCTCCCAAATTTCTTTTCTCCTCATCCAAATGGCATGTAGCATATCGGCAAGTTAATCCATATTGACAGTGCCCAGTCTGTGAATAGATATAACAGTTCTCGCCAATATCTTTGGGCTTCTCTTCGAGGTACTTCTTCACATCATGGAGGTAGATGCAATTCGGGTACTTGCAGGATGAAGATGGATCTCCATTCACCAAACTGCTACATAACTGAGTCTCTCTTTTGACCTTGTAAGGTGCTGGACGGTTTTTATTCTGACCACGCCTCTTATCTTTCTTCTTATCGACTTTCTTCTCCAAGTCGTGCTTCTCCGGGTAGTCACCCAAGTTAATCTCAGTGGTTTTCATCACCTCAATAAGATATCTAAAATAAAACAATTACAGTAATTTTAAGAAAAATACTTGTATTTATCAATTCTTACTCTGGTTTGATGTAACAAACGCCTGGATCCATGATTTTAAATGATTTCCCGGATGTTTTGACCAAAAGCCGACTATACTGATAAACACGTGGTGGCGAAAAATCCAGCTGTCAAAAATTCGCCACATTGTTATTGTTTTGCTTTGAAGGTTATAATATTTCTCATGGTTTTCTTAACGAGTAAAATCCTCTTTTCTGGGGAAAAGGCAAGTCAATTTTTTTGAAAATTAGTTAAAAAACTCTCTTAGAACTTTTTATACAACAGTTCATTAGGAAACACTTACGCTCTCACTTCTTGGACAGCCTGCGACTTACTGTAACTGGAGGGCATGGTGGGAGTGGATATCCTAAGATTGGCGGCGTCGGAGGCCAAGGAGGTTGCATTTATTTTGTGGCCAAGGACGACTGCAGTCTCAACAAAATTGCAAAACAACACTCAACAAAACGCATTAAAGCTACTGCTGGTGAAGATAGTTCGAAAGTGCGTCTTCTAGGTAGACGCGGTACAGATCAAGAAATCCCAGTCCCAGTGGGCATTACAGTGCTCGATGAGAGTGGACACCCCATTGGAGAGCTAAATGAGAATGGAAAAACATTTAAAGCAGCCGGAGGAGGTCCAGGAGGCTGTCAGGGAAACTCCTTTATCGGTCAACCTGGACAATCGCGCACTCTAACACTGGATCTCAAGCTTATTGCCGACGCAGGTCTCGTAGGATTTCCCAACGCTGGCAAGAGTACATTCCTAAAAGCTATCTCGAAGGCCAGTCCTAAAATTGCATCATATCCCTGTAATAATTCATATCTTACAACGTTTGAGACTTTTTTCTGATTATTCTACTGATAATTTTCAGTCACAACGATAAAACCACAACTTGGTATTGTCAACTACACAGACTACAGACAAATCTCTGTAGCGGATTTACCGGGATTAATAGAGGGAGCTCACGCAAACATTGGAATGGGTCACAAATTCCTGAAGCATGTCGAACGGACACGAATGCTGATCCTCATCGTAGACATCTTTGGCTTCCAACTGAGTCCGCAGCATAATAGACGAAATTGCCTGGAGAATGTTTACGCACTGAACCGAGAACTAGAACTATACGACGCATCCCTTTTGGAGAAGCCTTCAATTTTGTTGGTGAACAAATTAGACGTCCAGGGTGCATCTCAGGAATTCGATAGCATAAAATCCACTCTCCATAGATTGGAGCGAGGAATTGAAGCGTGTCCAGAGCAATTTAGACCAGATAAATTGATGGAATTTGAGCGAGTCCTGCCAATTTCTGCACGCGAAAAAATCGATATCGATCGCGTAACCACGGCTATTCGGGAAGTTCTTGACGAGGCGGCAGAGGCAGCCCTCCCTGAAGCAGACACGGAAGTCCTGACGAGAAAAAACCGCGAAATTGGCCCAAAAGTTGTGTGACAAACTTCCACTACACGTTACATTTATGGAATTCTAATTGAACAAGGAAATAGAGAGTAATAGTGAGCGGATTATGCACTTCTATTCCTGGCCCGCGTCGTCCTTCTGGGGCAGCATGTACGACTCCATGCGTCCCATCGCCTTCGTACAGTTCGGCACGAGTCCACATGTGTCGGCGTGGCTCTTCCTGTGCGCCTGCAAATTGGAGATACACGTGAATCGCTGCCCGCAGCCAGAACACATGTATCTCTTGAATCCCGTGTGCAAGGACAAGTGCGTTAGGAGGCTTCCGCGATGGCTGAAAGCTTTCGGACAGTAGGTGCACTTGTGAGGTTTCTCGCCCGTGTGCACTCGCTCGTGCTCTCTCATCTGTCCAGGCGTTCTGTAGGGTTTCCCGCAGTATTTGCACAGGAACGGCCTCACCTTCGTGTGAAGTGTCTTGTGACCCTTCAGGGATCCTGCACTGTGGTAAAATTTATTACACACATCACACTGGTAGATAGGCGATTTGCCACAATCGGATTTCTCGTGATCCGTGAGAGCGGTCTTCGATGTGAAACTCTTGGCGCATTTTCCGCACAAGTAAGTGGTTTTCTTGAGAGCTTTTTCTGTATGACGCAGGTGGATGTGTGTTTTGAGATTGTGTTCCCCTGAGTAAGACTTGTTGCAAAAATTGCACTTTATCTTGTCTTTGTGCGCTTCATCTCTGTGCTCCTTCAGTTTCTCCTCATTCTCAAAGAACTCCCTGCAGACTCTGCATTTCGTCAAGAGTTGGCCGTCAGATCCTATGAAGAAAGGCATAAATAATTACAAGTCCCTTTGAGAACCGTAAATTTTTATGCTAAACTAACTAGCATACTCAATGACTAATAGACTTAATTTTGTTTATTTTTTTCTCCTAATATCCTACTTTGTATAACGTAAATCAGACGCAAAGAATAAACTTACCATGGCATTTAACGTGTCTGCTGAGTGAAGATGAATTAGCGTAGACTCTCTTGCAATACTGACACTCGTATTTGCGGTCTCTCGGAGTGTAAGTGTGCTTCCGTGGGTAGTCCAAGGGCCAATCGTCATCATCGCTATCTATGCCGTGCTCAGATCTCAGGTGTATAGCAAATTTGCGCTGGTAGAGATAAACTTTTGGACAC
>CAKKOB020000375.1:43327-56348 GCA_918844115.2 Phlebotomus perniciosus | reverse complement strand
CTTAATGAGAAATTTGGAAAAGCGTCTTTTCCAAATAATATTTGCTAGTCTTAAATAAAACAAGAAACATCTGTAGAAGCACATGATTTGCGTCACTTTGTTTGACTAGTTTTATCAGAACTTTGCTACTCTTTTGGCAAATTCAAATTGTAATATCTTACAAGGCGCTACGCTCCTTGTCCTTCCGCGGCTTTTTAATTTCATGTGGTTTATTGGGTTTATGATTTAAAGAGAATTTATTGGGAAATTTCTTAGAATTCAAAGTTAGTACAAATGCTTATTAATGCCGCGGATTTGTATGAGATTAATGAGAAAGAAAGTGAGAACATACTCCCCTATATTGAAGGATAATAGGGGACCCCACCCTGACCAACGCCACCATACATCATGACCCGCTAGCGCCTCATCTTTATTTAGTGAAAAAGTCGAAATTGTCCGAAAAATAGGGGAATTTGTGTAGTAGCCATAGGGGAAGGTGCGCACCCTTCGGAACGGGGGCAGTGTTGTTTCATGAGTTTTTCTTTCCATTTTCCCATCGAATTTTCCCATACACTAACACGATGTATAAAGGGCATTGTCCTTTACATATTGCGTTAGTGTATGTGAAAATTTGATAGGAAAATGGAAAGAAAGACTCATAAAACAACACTGCCCCCGTTCCGAAGGATGCGCACATTCCCCTACTCAAGATGAAGTACTAGCGGGTCGCGATGTATGATGGGAATGATAAGGGTGGTGTTCTCTATAACTTTGGGGTATAGAGAAGTTGCCCCGCCATCCCCTATTGGTACCTCTCATACAATTTACCCATTTTTCGGGCATTTTCGAGTTTTTGACCATAAAAATGAAGCACTAGCTAGTCACGATGTACGATAGGGTTGACCAGAATGGGTTCACCTATAACCCCATACTATAGGAGAAGGCCCCATCATCCCCTATTAGTAACTTTCATACAAATTTACCATTTTTCGGACATTTTCGACTTTTTTATCACTAAGCTGAAACGTTAGCGGCTCACAATATATGAGGGGGTTGATTTGAGTAATGTACCCTGTAATTTAACATTATAGGGGATGGCCCCCTCCCCACCCCCTTTCGAGCCTTTCATACAAAGTTCCCCTATTTTCGACTTTCCGCTAAATCAATATTCCCAATCAATTTAATGGACCCTAGTTACTACACAAACCACTGCTGAAACCAAGCAAAGAGAGGCGCGAAGCGCCTCGTTATATATAGAGAGAGATTGATGAAAAATTAAAATTGAACAAACTTTTTATTTACCTTATTTGGAAATGTCTATCACCTTAATGAGTATCAGTTTGACGCAGTTTTTTCTTTGTTCTTTACATATTTTAAAATATATTCTTTTTTCTTCATCAAAAACTTTCCGATATTGACATAGTATAATGAGAAATTGGGATACACGTCTTTTCCAAATAATATGTATTTGCTAGTCCTAAAAATTGAATATCAATTTTCAAAATAAAAAAAAAACATCTGTAGAATATAATTATTTGCGTTACTTTGTTTACCTAGTTTTATCAGACTGTTGCTACTCTTTTGGCAAACTCTAGATTGCGAACGTGGAGTTCTTACAGATTGTGTCAACTCGAATAGATTATGTATGTCGTCGATGTCGTCTTACCTTTGCCCACAATCTTCTACTTTTAACTGTATTCGAGTTGAAATTAGAGGACTTAAAATAAAAGCATAATATCTGAAAAATAAAATTTACGGCGTCTTTCAAACGCCGCATTCTTGTCTTCAATAGTAAATCTAACTCAGAATATCTTTTAGCGGAAGCACCAATGGTGTTCCAGAATGGGGCTTCATCGAGCTGCAAGGGGATCTGGAAGTGCGAGGAGATCGATCGATGGACAAGCAATTCATAGGAGATCTCTACTACACAAAATACGGACAGCCTATCCTAATCATAGGGCATCACATACTGCATGGGCGAGAAGTGTCGATGGAGAAGCCATTCGCCGTTCTTGAGAAAGTCGTGAAACCTACAGGTGCCGAAGGGGATGAGAATCTGGATGTTTCCGTCAATCAGAGCATCTCAGACAGTCAAATTCTGGATTCAACGGTTGCAATTGAGAACAAGTCGAAACAGAAGACGGAGTACCTAGTGAAGGCTATCGTAAAGAAGAAGCTCATCTTCCGAGCTAGACCGAAGCCCATCATTGCTAATATCGCGAAAAAGTGAGGATCAGTCGAAAATTTTATAATTTACAAGAAGTTTTTTAAGAAAATAAAAGAAAAAATACCAAAAAATCGATTTTGAAAGAAATATAATAAGTCATTTTCTGCTAAATGAGGAGGGTGTCCGACTCTTTTTGGGCGGAGCTTACTCAGGAACAAAATAAAGTATTACCATTTAGTACGAACATATTTCGTCCCTGGAGTCCTTGGAAATTAAATTACTTACATAATTAGATAGTATCATGGCGTACTATCATTTAGTACGGGCATATTTCGACCCTAGAAATTCAATTATAACACTTACGTGATAGATAATACCATGGCGTACCAATAAAACACCGTAAAGTTTAGCCAATATAAATTTATTCTCTTGAATCGTATAAAAAATCCCTACAGAGTTTCAAGTCCCCAGCGGTGATTCCAAGGAGCGCTACAGTAGCGCCCCTTTCCTGCCCAACAATCAAAGGAACTCCATCTCTCGTTCGATCCCCACAAACTTAAGTTGCTCAGTGGGTCCGTATCTGTAGTCGAAGAACAACTCCTCACCCGGCTGAATCGCCCTCTTGGCGAAGATCCCAATCCGATGATCGCCATTCACCATCATGACCTTGGCATAGCAATTGGGATTGATTGAGTGATTGGCGAAGCGGATCTTGTTGCCCTTCCGTGTGGCGTCCACGACAAAGTCATTGTTGAGATTAAACAGGAAGCTGCACATGTACTTGTCGTAGACTTTGCCCCGACGATCCGCCTCGTCCTGCGATATAATCTCACCACAATACTCAGAGATGAACTCATTCTTCTGGGCGCTGTCCTTGAGAAAGATTCCCCATCCAGCAACATCCGAAGGCGCCATCAAGAGGTGTTTATCTAGGTAATTCAATGTAAAATGTATTAAACTGTGTTGAAAAAAATTTAAGTGGAAAAAAAATGTTGGAGATTCGAACTCGCGATCACGAAATTTCAACCAATATGCAATTTTTTACTAGTAAAATGAAACGATTAAGACTTTTCCAAACAGTTTTATGCAAAAATTTTCATTAAAATGTAACAATTATTATTTCTCGGAAAGATTTTCAATAAAAAGTTTCATTGAAAGTTGAAGAAAAAACTAAAAAAAAAGTTTCTATCAGACTCGAACTCGCGATCATAAAATTTTGACTAGTAAAATGAAATGCTTAAGATTTCTCCGAAAGGTTTTCTATAAAAAAAAAAGGTTCCATTTAGAGTTGAAAAAAACTGAAAAAAAGTTTCCGTCCTCAGATTCGAACTCACGATCATAAATTTTGAAATTTAAAATAAAAACAATAAAAGATTAGACACCAAAAAAAAATGTTTAAAAAAAAGTAATCCCCGGGATTCGAACCCTCGACACTTACGTAATCCCCGCTGCACCGACACATTTTTGCATGTGATCTTGTTGAGCTTGAACTGATCCGCTCCGCACATCTGACACAGATCGGGATCGCACTCCCTCACTGCCAAATAGCAGGGACATTGCTTCGTGTTGCATTGCGCCTTGCATCGACATCCGGGGAAGCGATTCTGACAGTCACTGCTGCAATTGCAGAATTTCTCGCAGAAGTTCTGAGCTCCAATGCATGAGCAACTACTGTCACACGATCCCGAATGATCGCATGGCGTGAAGTTGTAAACATGATTGGACGACGAGTCCTTCTTCAGTTGAATCTTCCGACAGTGAACCGACCACAGACGATGCTTCTTCTTCTTCTTGCGCGGCGGCGTATAATCCTGCCGCTCGTCCTCCGCCGGAATATCAGCCGCCTCCTTCTGCCCAAACTCATACAGCTGTTGACAGGTTTTCGTCAGCATCATCTGCGCCATTGCGCAATAGTTTGTCAGACAGACTTTCTGCAGCGCCCGGAAGAGCGATTGATCCGATCCCGTCCACTCCGTCTGACTGCTGGCGCCCATCAGCGACGTGATTTCAGCCGAGGAGGCGGCTGTTAGCGTTGGAGCGTCCTTGGCGCTCTGGAAGTCCTTGGAACAGCGACTGTTGCTGTCATTGCTGTCCTCGGAGCTCGCATCATTGCTCGAGTCATTCTGGGACTTCTCTTTGTTGTCAGCAGCTATTTTCTCCTTCATCCCATCCAGAAGCATATAACATGTGGGACTGCAGGGCTCAGCGAAGGGTTTCAACTCGGGAAAGCGACGCTTATGCAAATTCGGACCTGGCTGACACGCTTGGAGTCCTACAAGCAACATTGAGGGACTCTTTTCATTAACAGAAGGGATTTTTCTCTCGATTTCCGCTCAAACACAATGACAATACGTAAAAATAACCCTGACATAGCATAGTGGCATAGCACAGAGCATCATAAGGCTTAATCTGATATGATTTGTGAATATTTTAACTCTTTATTAGCAAAGAAGAGGTTTTTATCCAAGTAATTCATTGTTAAAATGTATTTAAACTGTGTTAAAAAGACAAAAAAAAATTAAACTTAAAAAAATGTTTGGGATTTGAACTCGCGATTCAGTCACTATGCGAATGTCAGAGTGTTTGAGGCCGTTAGTGGCAAAATTCTACAGACTTTATGTTATTTTCATCTCCCCAAATCACCACCAAAATCACTTAAACTCACCATTTTGTTGATGTCCTGAAGCATTCGATAAAGAGAACAGAGAGTAAAAATTTTGATACATCAATTTTGGTCTCTTTTGAGCCCACATCTTCAGGGACTTATCTTGAGGGACAGGCCCTCAACATCCCCAATACATTAAAAGTTTTTTTTTTAACTAAAAAAAACATCACACAAACACGCAATGCAACAAACTACGGCAATTTTTCCCTGGCTAAAAATAGACAAATTTTGTCAGAATGTCCAATTAGAAAAAATGGCAAATAATACAGCAAGCCTACAACACACAGAAAAGCTAGAAAAAACACAAATAGTAGGCCGAAAAAAGAAAAAGCGCCTGAAATATCTAAAACAGGTAACTCACTGTGGAGGAAGCAGTCGTATTTGAAGCAACGCCGACAGAAGAGAGTCTGAAAGGAGTGAAGAGTCTGCTCCCGGGAGACACTCTCCGCTTTCACACCGTCGATATTCGGCGTGCACTCGGGCGGACGATCCGGATCAGTTCGCTCAGTCAATTCTATATACCTGGGAAAGTAGTAACAGATGTTCTGAGTTCGAATCCAAATGATGACATTTTTTTATCTTAAAAAAGTTTGCGCTTTTAAGTTTTGCAGCATTTTTATTTTCTTTTTCAGTAAAACCATTTTTTTGTATCATTTTATTGTGATTTTTTGTTTTTTCGACATTAAAAACCCGAAATTTTAAGATCCCTGGCAAGTTTTGCTGCCTTTTTGAAAGAAGAATAAGAAAAAAAAGTTAATTTCGTGGTCAGACAACGGTTGTGAGTTCAAATCTCAATCATATTTTTTAAAGAATCACAATCAAAACCATTTTAACTTAGTTTAAAAGTGTTAAAATGCAATTTCAAGCGATAGAAAGCATTTAAACGCAGTTAAATTGCAACACAAAACTATTTATGTATCAATTTGTTGCGTTTTCTGGTTTTTTGACATTTCAAACCCAAAATTTAACGATTTCTGGCAAGTTTTGCTGTCTTTTTGAACGAAGAATAAGGAAAAAATAATAAATTCGCGGTAAAACAACAAATAACTTACTAAAAAAAAATAGTTCACAGAGAACTCACAACGGTTGTGAGTTCGAATCTTGGTTCGAATTTTTTTCAACTTTTTTTTCATTTATTTAAATATTTAAACCTCCCACTTACTTTTCTTTGAGCTCCTGGGCTGTTCCCTTGTCGGGAAACTGTTGACTGATCGCCTGAAATATCACCGGAAGCGGAAAAGGTGTCACCGGATCTACTGATTCCTTCTTCACATTCACTTGCAGCTCCTTCTTAAATCCAGAACTACTGCAAGGCTCCTCATCGAGTTCTCTCTTGATTTTCACTTCTACCTCCTTATCAATCTTCACTTTTTCATCACCAGCTCCCGCCTTGTTCCTCAACTCCCTGGGTTCCGCTTTCTTTTCCACCGCCTCCTTCTCATCATCCTTCTCCACGTACTGGGTCAGAGCATTCACAAGCTCCACGAAGATGGCATCATCGATGAAGCTTCCCTCTTTATCTCCATGAACCTTCCCATCATAGTTCTTGATCAACTCCTCTATGAACGTCCCATCCTGATCCAGAACTTCATCTCCCATGTAGGGGATGTTGTGCAACACCGTTTCATCCTCCACCATGAAGTTCTGCTGAGTCGGAACCCACGTGTACATTGTGGGAATCGGAGTAACGGCATTTATCGTCCGGATGGGGACAGACTGGAGTTCCCCATCGAGACTCACGCATTCTGCCTTCTTCATACACTTTATATGAGGCGGTTCCACCTCCTTCGGATCCCACTCAGCGTTCACCCCTTCACTCCATCTGGAGTTCTCCTGAGCCAGGGTTTTTATCATATCCGCCCTAGAAGAATATTATTCCCGAGTTAAAAAGAGAAGCCGAGGACCACGAGAGTTCTGGGTTCGATTCCCGGATTCTACGTCCGTTTCAGGATTCGAATCCGGAAACAGATTCGAAATAGGATCAATTTCAGATTCAGACTATCTCAATCCAGATTTCGCCTCTTTTCCTAATATGGCCAGTGAGTGTTCTCAACTCAACGAAAACGCAGTCGTTTGCAGCGCCATTCTGTCAAATAATGTCTGTTTTTTGTTCAGTTGCTATTATCGCTTGGAAAACATATCCCAATCATATCCCCAATAATCAAATCCTTGAAAAGCGATGTATGGCGTTTTAACGCATTTCATCGCGTTTAATTGCGTCAAAATGCATTTTAAAGCGTTAAAAATTGTTTTAACGTATTTTAATTGCGTTAAGTCGCATTTTAAGCCGTTAAAAGCATTTTAACGTAATTTAATTGCGTTAAAAAACGTTTGAACGTAATTTAATTGCGTTAAAAAACGTTTGAACGTAATTTAATTGCGTTAAAAAGCGTTTCAACGCATTTTAAACCGTTAAAAATCGTTTTACGTAGTTTAATATGCGTTAAATCGCATTTTAAACTGTTAAAAAGCGTTTTAACGTAATTTAATGCGTTAAAAAGCGTTTCAATTTATTTCATTGCGGTTAAACGCATTTTAAACCGTTACGAATAGTTTTAACTCAGTTTAATTGCGTTAAAAACACAATTTAAACCGTTAAAAAGCATTTAGGTGTAATTTAATTGCATTATAACGCATTATAAACCGTTAAAAATCGTTTTAACATGATGCAGACCTATAAATTTGAATAACCGTTAATGTAAGCCAAATTAAAAAGCGCGTAAAAAATTCTTATCACGATTTGTCGATAAGACACCGAAAGATCTGAAAATAATTCGCCAGTCTTGTTTTGGCAATTGAGTAAACAACACGCTAGAAATGCCGATCACTTGTGAAAGCTTCACCGATAAAGAGACTTTGAAGAAAACAAAATATGTGGGAGTTAAAGAATTCGTTCTTGTAAGAAATTCGTCATGGTTAGACGTTCCTCAAGTTTCTCATTGGGCAAAAGACAAATCTTACTTTATGCCTATTTACTATCGTGATTATGCCGAAAGGATAGTTGAATTTGAAGTGCGTCCAGATGATATTTGGGTAGTGACCTTCCCGAAATCCGGCACCACCTGGACACAGGAGATGGTGTGGCAGATTTGCAATGATCTGGACTACGAGGGGTCGAAGAAAATCAGACTACATGATAGATTTCCATTTTTAGAGTAAGTAAAGTTCTATTCTACGAGGAAAGATAGAGAATCTTAAATAAATCTTTTAGACTTGGAAGTCTCATGTCCAGAGATATTAGTATTCCTGATACGGTGGAACTTGCGAAGATGAAAACATCACCGAGATTCATTAAATCCCACTTGCCAGCACCACTCTTGCCTAAAAAACTCTGGACAATGCGTCCAAAGATCGTCTATGTCGCGAGAACGGTGAAAGACGCTGCTATTTCTTTCTATCATCACTACAGAAACATGTTGCACTATTCTGGCAGTTTAGAGGACTTCTTGGAAGTTTTTATGAGTGATAAAGTTATTTATGCTCCCTATCATAGTCACATAATGGATTTCTGGCACATGAGAAATGAGAAAAATATCTTATTTCTCACGTATGAGAACATGAAGAAGGATCTACCGAAGGTGATTGACGAAACTGCTAAATTTTTCGGGAAATCCTACAGCAAAGAACAAATTCAAGAACTAGCAGAACATCTTGATTTCTCAAACTTCTCTAGTAAGCAATTTTTCACCCATGATCATGTTTTTAAATAAGTTTAATCATTTAATTTTCTTCTTTAAGAAAATGCTTCAGTCAATAATGAGGAACGTGTTAACAGAATTACGAAAGTATTGCAACTGAAGAAGCCAGACGCTAACTACCGCTTTGTTCGAAAGGGAGAAGTTGGTTCGCATCAGAAGGAAATGCCACAGGATATGATAGAGAAATTCAACAAATGGACCCTCAAAGAAATAGAGAAAGCGAAATTGGGACTTGAGATTCAAAAGATTTTCCTATAAATAGCAAACCTATCTGCGATCTTGATAACCTTCCAAGTTCAATTAGATAATTTTTGATTAAAGCAGCGGAAAAATTCATTGTGATTATCACATCATACAAACTTTGACGATACTTTTTTCGACCACATGTTTTGTGGAAGTGAATAGTATTTACTAAGTAAATAATATACAATGTCTATCGATTACACAAACCCCAGCTGTGGTGTCTATGCTTGTTTCGTAGATTTCCTTTTAACAGTATACTTCATGTGCGCAACACATCTAGATATAACATAAAAGACGGAACATGTTTAACAGTGTTTTAACGTAGTTTAATTACGGTAAAATGGGTAAAAAGCATTTTAAGTCAGTTAAAAGCGTTTTAACACTTGGACTATCACATGTCAAATTCCTATCAAATAGAACGAGAGAGAAGATATTGACAGCAATATGTACGAATTGTGAGAGAAAGTTTGACAATCAGAAAATGCAATGAATCCCCGACAGGCATTCTCGAACTCTCCGGGATGGTGAAGGAGAATCTAAAGAAGAGCAGAGCAACCGGAGGACGACAGAGATCGGAGGAGAGCAGAAACAAGTTCTACGGAGTTTTGGTGCAAATTCACATTCTGACACTGCTTTAGGAGTTAATTTGGACAGATCTCCATTTCAATGACAACGACCGCGTGGTGAGACACTTCCCCGTAGCCAGGAAGCAATGGACAGTGCTGAAACCCTTCCTGGAGATTATCAGGCATCACTGCTTAAACATTTTTGGGTCCAGAAAGTCTTCCTGCCAGCCTAACATCCAATTTTTATCGCACAAAAGACCGTTTGTATTTGAATCGCGTTTTCACAATGCAATCCGACCGTGAACTGGACTTTTACTCATATTCATTTTTTTTTTCAGTGACGAAATTATTTATTCTTACTTTTTGCGAGTCGGGCACACCTCACAAGCGAATAAAATAAAAATTGCTTGGTCGACTCTCCTTGGGATGAAACGTCCAAAATTGGGAAGACGCTTTTCCCATCCGGTCGAACGATGCGATGCTCAACACATTGGTGCTGATCACCCCCTCTTTTTTTGCTCACGTTGAAGTTCTGAATAATGAGAAAAATTATTGTTGTACGTTGTACAACAATAATTGTTGTACGTTGAGAAACGTTGTACAACATTGTCATTGTACGTCGTTCGGCTATTCAGCCGATGTTGCGCGGCTTTTAGATGCAATCGTACCTACTTGTTTTTCAAATTCATCATTGTCGAGAATCACGGATTCTGAAAATTAGTATGCAGATTATAATAGAAAATCACTGCACACGAATTCACTGCACACGAGAATGAGTAATGAGTTGACTTGATTCATGAAAGATTTCGAAATAAGGCGTGAACACACCCAACAGCTTGAAATTGGTTAAACATAGTGGCCAGCGAGAATGATCTGAAAATTTGAGATTTTTGTTGAACATAAGAGACATCTTTCCTCGTACGAAAACTTACTTCGAAGAGGAACAGCTTTGAAATTAATCAACTCAGATATCTGACTGATCCCACAGCAGTTCTGGGAGGTAGTCACAGGAGTCTTGTCTTGTTGAGATGTATGAAGAGTGTAGATTGGAAGGGGATAGTATCATGAGGGCTCTGTCCTGGCCCTGTTTCAACTTCCCAGACTCCCCTCTTCTCTCTGCCCAATGCGAATCAGGGGATCCAGCCACAGGGGCTTAACGAGAGCTCGGTCCTGGCTTCTCATTCTTCCGAACTGCCCCCTTTAGGTCTCTATCATACACTTTGCGGCGCTTTGCCTTGCGAGTATAGTATACTCTCTCTCATTGTCTCTGACAAGGTTTCACACATAATCCGCAAGAAGATTCGGTGACTTCTTGTAGCTTGTGAAACGTTTTTCAGAACTGAGGATTTCTTGGTGAAATCTTTCGCCTTGTTCGTCGGAATAATGTCTTGAGATCTCTTGAAATTTCGCGATATGGGTCTGCATCACATGGACTTTCAGCGACATCAGACAATTGATCCTTTGAAACTTCTCGACCAAGATGTTGACATCTCTAGCCTTATTTGAAGGTGAAATGCCAGATGCATTTTTTTTAGGTTATGGGTCAAATTCCTTCCGAACACATTCCGAAGAACAATAAGAAGATTAAAATGACATTCGACAATTCCGAATAATTTGTGTGATTCTTTTATTTTCACAGCTATTATATTATATATGCATCATCGAAAGGATCCTCCTTTCGAACGCGGAACTGAGTCACTGTTCTCTGAAGTTGGTGTATGACTTGAGTCACATGAAAGGATTCTTCAGAGTTATGTTTTTCTTCGATCGATGTATCCAGAATTTCCACCACGAAGCCAGGCGGCAAATTTGGGTGATATGCCCCAAGTACTGTATCTCTCCAACAACGCGACGAACTTCTGGATGCCTTTTAAAGAAGGCGTAATACCACTTCTTGGTTGGCGTGATATTAATTTTGATGTTCTCACGCACTTGACGGGTTTCATTGATCTTCCGGACAATGGAAATTACACCGTCCATTGTAACAGGAAACCCATTTCAGCTGCGTCGATAATCCACTTGACTATTTCTTCCTATGGTAGCCCTTTTTCCCGCATGTGTCATTTGGGAACGGCCAGAACTCTTATCCCGGAGAGTAGACCGAGGAATCTGGTAGCGTGAAGCTACTGTAGCAACTGGTGCTCCATTTGAAATCTCTTGTAAAGCTTGGCGTAGTTTACGTGGGGAATAAGGCGGCCTCTTCTCGTTTTTTCACCACATTGCACATTCCCGGAACCTGAAGAAACGACGATAAAACCGCTGAACCGATCGGTATTACATTTGGTATGGGTGTTGAGAGTACCTCGGGTGAGGTTTTAGGTTATAGGAGAACCGCCCCCACCTCCCCTATCTGGTACCTCCTATACAAATTTACCACTTTTTTCGACAATTTCGACTTTTTCACCACTGAAGTGTTGGCGGGTCATAATGTATGGTGGGGTTGGTTAGGATAAGATACCCTACAATTCTATGTTATAGGGGATAGCCCCCTTCTTTTCTATGGTATGACTCCCATACAAATTCTCCTATTTTTCTGACAATTTCAACTTTTTCACTACTAAGATGAAGTGTTACCGAGTCATGATGTATGGTGGGGTTGGTTAGGGAGATTCGGTTTGGCCATGTAGTTGCGCATTAGCTTCATCATGTGAGCAGAGTCCAATAAAAAAATGTATGTTGTGGTCTTGTTTGGGATGCTTGAACTGAGAGCCAACGTCGGAACCAAAGGTTGATCCGCTTAAGATCTCCATCATATTGATGTTTGAAGGGTGACCATCAAAAGTGAATGATATTATCTTGATGTCACCAGTACTGAGAAATTCGAGTACATTTTTCACCAGAATGGCTTTTTCCTGACCACCCAATCCAGGGAACAGAAAATACGCCACCGGAACCTTCCATCGACCATTAATGGCATTAATGAGGAAAACCAGTGCTTCCTTGGCCTTCTTTTTCTTTGTATTCGGGCTTATCGGGATTCCACCGTAGTCTTCAAGGCCCTTCCACATCTTCTTGCTGCACGGAGAGAAAAAACTAGTTTCTTAATAATTGTAAAAATTGAGGTAAAAATGGCATTATGTTCGTGGTGGCGGAAAGTACGGTACCTACTGGCAAAAAGGGGTGACTTGACCCTAGTGGAAAAATGTGTGTACGCACTTCTAGCCGGGTGGTCAAGTGAAGAAAGTTTAACTACCACAAGATGAAGCCCCCCGTTGTTCATATACATATTACTGTGTATATCATGATGTGTATAAAATGTGGGGTTTCCCGGTTTTTCCTGTATTTCAATTTTATAGAAATATCTTTACCCGATGTTACCTAACCTAAATTCGCAGATTTCTGGGAGATGGGATAAAAGGCGGCTACAAATGAACTCACGTTAAAAGGTGTATAAATTTATGCTGATGAAATATAATTTGTGGAAAAAGAAAAAGTGATGAGAAAAGGGATCTCTGAAAAATTACTTACAATCATCTTTTAAACCCTTACACTTCTGTATAATAAATTCATCCGACAAATTAAGTGAATGTTTCAATGTAGGGGCAGGTGTTTGTATATATAAAAAAGTGTATGAAACGAAGGGTGAAAATTTTCTCTATTACCTACCTACTTAGATGGATGTATTTTCGAGACAGATACAAAACCCTTAAGGTTACCTCTATGTTAGTAGAGTCGAAAGTCATAAATTTTCTTTCTCCGTGGG
>CAKKOB020000374.1:0-39115 GCA_918844115.2 Phlebotomus perniciosus | reverse complement strand
AAGCAATTAGTCATGGGTTTCACCTCGAAATAGCCCCCCGAAATGCTTGTGCGTGTAAAATTGTAGGTGGACGAGGTGAACGAAATTTGCCAGGGAATTTGAAGAGCTTTGATGTGGTTTGAATTGTGCGGCTTTCTCTATAAAATTAATTTAATTATACCAATCGGAAGCTCAAGAGACAAAACGATTGGAAGGGGGTGCAGAGGAATTTATTGAATAAAATCAATGGAAATTTTGATAAATAAATATTAAGAAATCACGCTATCCTAAACTGATTTCAAATTGGAATAACCTTTTTATGAGAACAATATAGAAATTATTCAATGCAGAAACTTTTTTGAATTCTTTTTTACTTGAATTATGTTAATTATAAAGAAAATATAACTAAAGTGTTTTTTAAAGCTTGTAAGGGAAAAATCAGAAGCATTGGAAAGTTCCTATAGAACTTTAGAAAATCAGTATGAAAAGCATAATGAGTTTCACAAACATTTTCAAAATTTGAAAAACCTTTTGAGTAACTCCTGTAATTCATTAAAAAATTCTTGCATAAGTTTGCGTGGAGTTTATGGAGAAGTTACCGATATTTTGAAAAAAAATTGCAATTCTTAGCATTATTTATGTATAGAGCTTTTTGAAGAAAGCTCAAAAATTTTAATTACATATCTTGAACTTTTGCAAAAGCTTAAGAGCTTTATTGACATTTTCAAGAGGTGTGTAAGAGCTTTTAAAAGCTTTTCGTTAAAGAAATTGTTATGCATTTATCATACATTTCTTTGTTTAAAAATCTTAATAGCTTTTCTATTTTTCTTTAAAAAGTTTTTGGAAAGTTTTCATATGTACGAATTGTGGAAAATGTTGAAAGTCGTGTGCATCCATTCGGCCATAATATTTCCCTTTTAGATCTCCTTATTGTTATTTATTATTATGTATGTTAAATGTGATTTTAGCTCTCACCCTTCCAAACTTTTTGTTATTGAATTCTCTTATAATTTTTCAAACCTAAATTAGTTTCAGCATAATTATATTATAGCTAAGTATTTCATCATGTTTTCGAAACATCAACAGGTTGTTGTTCGATTAAAAATTCAAACTGATACAATACTTTTTCTGTTTTGTGGGTGGAAGAATAGCCTCGTGAATTGTTCCCCTGAGAGAATTCACTAAGACATTGATGGGTTCTACGTGACTAAATGAAATATGTATTAGGGTCTAAGTCCCTAATTAATTAGCTTCACGGTGATGATGAGAAGCCACATCAAAGTCAATTCTACTAGAGGGTGCAAATGGTTTATTTATATGCCTTTCAATTTGCCCTTTATCATCGCAGCTTCCGGCATCGCAACAGCTTCAATCGACCCAGGAGCCAATCTCTACGATGTCTTGGACAATGACGGAAGCGCCGAGGTGCCATGGCAGTCGAGCAATTTCCTCGGTGAGCAAGATATTCGCGACACGGGGGAGAAAAGGAGCGCCCTGAGGGCCACGATGGCGCGTCGTTCGCAGAAAACTAAAGAGGAACAATTTATACCCTCAATAAGTGTCGGTGCGTATGATGAATGTTTGTAAGCTGATGAGAGAATGTCTCTGCAGATTTAATTTATTATCCATTCATTCATTTTTCTGGTGGCGCGCCACCCACACCCCCAATCATGTGGTGAATGCAAAACTCAACAGGTGCTCTCACTAACTTGCGCGGTTTCTTCGACAACCTCAAGTACAACTTGGAGAGCTTGGAGTCAAAGGCCCTCACACCCAATCAAGTGCGGTTCCTCACCTCGTCCAACACGCCGCCGGAGAATTTTAAATACGGTTCGTATAATTAAATATTATAAAGGTTTTGTAATAAGAGATAAGATAAAAGTTTTAAGATTTAAAATCTTGGTTAGTTTGAGTATAAACTTAGCTAAAATATTATAATGTTTTTTTTTACTTCTAGAATACGTTGACGAGAGCCAAATTAAGCCAAGTGGAACTGCTGCATTCCTACATGCTATCAGGTACTCTGAGATTTTTCCTCTTGGACATGAAATACCTTCCTGACTTGCCAAAACTCTCTTTGATAGACTATGTCCGCATCTTTGTAGGCAATACCGACCATCTAATCGTGTCCGTGCCCTAGTGCCCATGCACTCGGACACCTACCGGAATCCCGGCCTTTACTACTCCGGCCGGAAGTAAACTATAACTCTGCACTGAAGCTTCGCTTTGTGTTTATTTTCCGACTCGCATGCAATAATTTTATTTCACGTCTCCGATGTATAAATGTGTATTTTAAGGATATTGTCTTCAAATAAAATTGTCTGTGTTCATGCAATGGAAATAAACCTAAATTAATTCCTGTCGAAATGTTTTTAACCATTTGATCCATTCAATTTTTGAAATGCAAAAAAGCACGTGGCATGTTTCGTTAACAAATTCAAATTGAGATTCCACGAGATGTCGCTGAGTGAGATAGAACAAGTGGCGCCATAGCAAGCGGTGAATCTGAGAAGTAATGGAAATTTTGTTGGACGGTGCTCGATTTTAGTTTTTCCTCGCGAAGGAAAATGATGAAAATTTTGGAATATTGTAGTTTTCTAGTGTAGTTAAATCATGTTGCACACTTTGGTGGTGGAGAGACGTCAGTAAATAGCATTAGATAGTGACCAATTAGTATTTTTAAGGCACACCGGAGTAACTTTCTTTGTGTTGTGTTTTGGAGTTGCGTTTTCCCTCACACCCTCGAGGCTCCCCCCTTTTCCGGGAAATTCTCTCTTGCATATATTTTCCCATTGGTCGTGCACCGGGACTTGAGTGACGAACACTCACTACCCCGCAGGAGACGCTGAGCAGCGTTAAAGAATTATCAACTGAGAGTATCCGGGAGTTTAAAAGACTTTTGGGGGGCTCATCCGCTGAACCATGACGCAGGATTTCATAGTCTTCCCCAAGGTTGGCGAGTGCTCCTACGTGTCCTGCTACTGGTAAGTGTCTTTGGCAACAAGCTCCTGAAGCGTCCTTTTCACCCTCTCTTCCCTGCCATTCCACTTTCATATTGATTTTTTCATCTGCATGGTAATCGTTCTGACCTAATTCACCAACCACTCACCATGGCGGCACCGTGTGCCCCTAGACAAGTCCCGGAGGCTCCCCACATTCACCCCCAGAGACACTTCCTAGCTAAATCGATTCTGTGGTCGCTGCAGCGTTGCCATAAAAAAATTTATGCCACACAACATTTTTCAGTACATAACATCACCCCACATAAGTGCTGATGATTCGACTTTAATAGCCCTGTTGGTTGATTTTTCCAGCGAGGAGAACGTGTGGAAGTTATGCGAGCAAGTGAAGAAGAATAATCCCGGCGAATTGCCCAAATGCTACTCGGTCTTTGTCTCCAATGCCGGACGGACGGTGCCATTGTGGAGACAAAAGGCGGGACGTGGTGATGACAAAGTTGTTATATGGGTGAGTTTACAACCCCAAACACCTCCAACGAGGGGCTAAAACTCCACTGAATTAACTTTTAATTGGCCTGATTGCTTAATATGAGGGAAATGCAATGATTTATTCCACTTTATAAATTTTAAACGCAGTAGAAAGTTCCATTAAAGAATATCCAGAGAATCAATACTGTGTAGATCTTGCTCAGAAACTTTAAGCAAGAACTTTAGCATTATTTTTCATTCATATTTGGCATATTTGTTTGCTATTTTATTCATTTTCGCAGAAATATAAGTATTCCTATAGACAACAACTGCATTTGTCAGTTTATGCTCTTAAATATCATATTTTTATACGATTAGGAGAAAATGCAATTTTCGGTGCTATTTACCTGTAAGTTATAAACCCCTTAAATGAACCTGTAAAAAATATTTTTAAATCGGCTCGAATGATAAATTTCTTCTCACAAATCACAAATATCTCTTCTGTACTTCACTTTTCACAATAAACAGGGAATAAAATCTCATAATTAAGAGGTCTACAAAGAATTTTCACTTGAGCTATGATGGCGTGACTTTTCTGAACAGGAGGAACAGGACGACTGTCTCTCGATCGACAATGATCGACAATGATAGATGTGAAGTTAGTAGCGTTCCTAAGTGGATAATTAGGGATAATTGGGATATATTTAAATTGAAATTCTAACGCTCTCTAGATGTTGATCTAATTTTGCAATAACTTTTATATGTAGCTCACTGGAAATTCGGCTACGACACACTCAGTTCACAGAAAGTCTATTTGGCTGTTCTAATGATATTTTCAAGAAATTTTAAATATTTAAGTCTCTTCCTACAGTAGCTTCAAGTAATCAATAGGTATAAAAGAATTCTTCCTGAGATGAGGGAAATATTGCAAGCTGAGAAAATCTTGTTTGCAGTGAAAACTGTTGATATTCTGAATAAAGAGCCCTGATTTAAGTCTCCGCTCGCTCTCAGTCTCTATTATCTGCTGAAAAGGAGTGAAATGCCAGCCAATGGAGTATATTTTCTCTACATTTATACTTTCTCAGTTCATCAATCATTCCCTCTAGAAGAAAAATAAAAAAAAAACCATCTCTCCGGGATGAAAGAAGCGGAATTTCATTCTTGCGCAATTTAATATTTCTTCTTCATTTTTTCCTGAGATGCAATTTTTCCCTGTTAGTTTCGTGGTAGAATTTTTTTTGAAATGATTATCCACCCCTCGATATTGGCGGGAATTCTATTGTATTTCTCTATATGGAGTAAACTCAGGGTGAGATTGACCCCAAGAATTTTGCTGATGTTGTAAATTTCTCAACAAACCCACCCACCAATCCGGTCAGTTAATGTGGCTGAGGCACGAGACAGCCGTATAACACGGAATATTTTAATCATTTCGCGTGTAAACGTAAATCAAAATTTTAATCCTACTCCCGCTTAGCTCAGGGGGCGGGAAATAGGGAATGGGAGAAAGACGGTGAATATAGAGAAGAAGAAAGAAAAAAACTTTGTGATTTTCTCTTGTGTTTATTTCACTCGCAATAGGCCCGCTTAAAGCTTCCACATGGGAATTACAGGCAGTAATTGAAGCTCTCTCTCTTTTTCCATTCTCTTGCAGGATTACCATGTCTTTTTTATGCACTGCGTAGGACCTAATAGATGTCTTGTATACGACCTGGATACGACTCTGCCATTCCCCACGTACTTTCACAAGTACGTCACCGAAACATTCCGGTCAGATTTGGCACTGAGACCAGAGCATCACAGGTAATTTTATTGGACATCCATATACCTATCCCAAAAAAATATTTTGCCATTTGATCACTTTTCTTTCAACTCATGGTTGATGAAGGTTTTTTTGGGCGAATTTTGGGGTTTGGGATGAGCAAATAGCTTCCTCAGCAACAAGTGCCTAAAAATTACATATATCCATCTTTTGTGCCAAGTCACTTTTGGCACGGATAAAATGATCCCCGGTTGGGTTGAAATTCAATCAGGATATTGGTAAATTGATGGCTTTCCCGAATACAGAGGCACTCCATGTGGAAGCAACAAAATAACAAAATAAGTGCCTAAACTTAAAGTATCCCTCATCCATTTTTGATATATGTGCCTTGTAAGAAAGATAAGTAAAGGTTTTTTAAAGGGGGTCTAATATAGAGAATTCCTGGTTTGAGAAATGTTTCGCGAATACTAAGAAACTTTAGAAACTCAAAAGAAATGCTTTAAGTTTTTGAAGAGTATAGATTTAGGGAAATAACCTCAAATTGTTATTGTCATTTTCCCGTAAATTTGTGAACTCCTTGGATAAACCTGTTAAAAAAGAGTTTTCAATCGGCTCTAATGATCGAATTTCTTTTTCTTAGTTTCTCTCGAACAAATTTCACTTGTATTTCACTTTTCACTAGAAAAACGGAATGAAATCTTAAAATTAGGAGGCGTTTTTAAAGTTTTTTACTTAGCAATGATGGCATGACTTTTTGAGCAGGACATTTTCGACAATGATCGACAATGATCGATATGAAGTTGGCAGCGTTTTAAATGGATAATTGGGGATAATTGGGATATATTTAATTACAAATGCTAATGCTCTCTAGATGTATATATTATAGCTCTTACGTGAAATTGATTAACCAATGAAGCATTTTAACAGGTTCAAAGCGTTTAAAAGCATTTTAAATGCTATACTTTATAAGCTCTATAGAGTTAAAACTCTTAAAACTCCAACCAAATTCATAAAAAACAATCACAACTCCCATAAGTCGTCCTCACAATAGACTTATCACGCGCTTTTTCTGCTTTTTGTGAAAAAGCCACCAGTTAGGAGCTTAGAAAGCTCCCTTAAATAAATGAAATAATTTTCATTTACATCCCTTTTCTTAATTGAGCAGTCTCGGCAAAGTGGTTGTTTATTTTCATATTTAACACTCTTGGTCGGCAATATTACTTGCAACATAAGGGACCTCCCCAAAGTAATTTGCTTTACGATTTTATTTAATTACCACCAATAAAATGAGAATTCCTTTGAATCCACGTGGGGCTGTTTGCATGCACTGCGAAGAATTTTCTCTCTCTCTCTCAATTTAAACATTGATTTTTCACTGAGAGAGAACATGAGAGGCAACACAATTGCTGGAGATGAATTCTAAAGGAAGCAATTTAGTGACAAATGATTGAATAGAAGAGACAGAGAATGTAGAAATTTGAATAAATTGCCGAGTCCAGGCAATGTGAGAGGTAGAAGAATTTTTATTTAGACAATAAAGTCAAAATGTCAACGAGATTGAAAAAGGTGCTAACTATTGAAAATATCTTTTAGATTAACTTTTACACGGCTGAGAAAATGTGTGACGGAAATTCTTACTCTAATATTTATTAGTAGAGGATATGAATTTACTATATATAATGGGGAATGTCTCAATAAATTCTTAGTGAAAGGAATTTTGGGAGAATGACGAGCTTTGCCTTTACAATCTTAAACACATTGACATGGAAATATAACGCATCAGTTTAGGTTTAGAAGATGAGATTCTTTCGCAAAATACCTACACCCATTTTGTCTAACTTCAGGCAAAAATTATAAAAATTGGCCTAATAGTATGCAATTTTGCTAAATTTCCGGATCTTTTGACTGATTATTTTTACATTTGCATATTTTTAGGTGAATTTTAATGATTTTTCAGATTTCTATGTGTAAACTACAATATTTTTAGTGTAAGTTTAGCCAAATTTCTTTATAACTCTAATATAGTATGACCAAAATTTACTCCAATTTGACATTTTTTAAGAAATTTCAATAAAGTTTTAGTAAATTTTGTATATCAGCTTGTATGTATATCAGCTTATAAATCAATGAGCTCTTTGAATTAATCTTACTATGTCAATATGTTCTGTGTTATGTCAATGTGTTTATCCTATATTGTTTAAAGTGGGACACACATAGGAAAGACATATTTTACACAATTCCTACCCCTGTTGAGACCTTTTCCTAATTTTATTAATTAAATTCTCCCTTTCAATCGGCAAGTCAACTCAATCTGCAACATTGTAAAACTTTTAATGGGGGGAAATTTCTCATAGCAAAGCGAAAAGAAAATGAATTCATTACTTTTCCTCATGCGCACTTTTTACACGTGAACTTCCGCTAAACAATGTCATTAGACTTCCTTTTTATGTATGGAACAAATGTTCATGCTAAATCACTATACTGGCAAATTTTACTGGGTTTATCAAAAAGTTCGTGTTGAATTATCATCAATTTATTGTTTTTGGATAAAACTCTTTAGGTCGGCCATATTGGATGCTGGATATTCATTTTTGAATTTGTTTTCTTTGCCCCAGAGTATTTCGTGTGATTCCAGCTGAGGAGTATTTGGCGGAATTTGCATCAGATCGACGTCATATGCGTAGACCTGACAATACTTGGATAAAGCCACCTCCACCTTATTCGCCTATAGCAACGAATGGTGAATTCTTGGATAAAAAAATCCACTTTAACAGAATCGTTTCAAACTAAAATCTCCTTTTTTTGCCAGGAACATCACACAGTTTGGATGATTTTATCTGCATGACGCAGGGAAAGGGTCCTGGAACTGTGCATAGTCTTTCACAATTTGTTCACATGTTCTACAAACCACCAAATTTTCAGCAGAATTCCACGACACAGCCAGAGACCGTAAAGTAAATAAACTGTTTAACGGAATAGCATGAACTTTTTAATAGTTAAATTGAGAGGAATAATTGAAGCACTTCCAAAATGATGAAGACACACTAAGGAAAAAAATCGTGGCTTTTATTTGTAACATAAGATGAGGGAGAAAAAAAATTAGATGATGTGAAGATGAGACGGCAAATAAGAAGACGAAAATAATAATAATAATATTATAAACATTAAATATAAGAATATTACAAAAAAAAGTGAAAAATGTTTGTATGCAATTTAAATGTTTAAAATTTAAGTGACATTTTTTATGAGGCAGTTTCTGTCAAAATGTATTTCTTCCCTATCCCACCATTTATCTAAATTTTCTAATGTTCTCAATCTCTCCAAAAAGATCTTTTCAATTGGACTGTTTTTGATTGGATAATAATTATCCAAGGTGTCGGTTTCACACTCCCTAATGATAAATTTTTGATTTTGTCTTGATAAGACTTGATATTTTTCAAACTCAAAATATTAGCATTTGTACTTTAAAAAGCAAAGAATGAAGAAAATGGAAAAAGCACAAGGAATATATTATCCAGATATTAGTAAATCTTCTAAAAAACAGATGATAATTATGTTTTTCCTCTTCCATTTTATCAAATTTACGTCTTCATTGTCTTGGCATTTGTAAACAGGTTTGAACGGTTTGAATCAAAACGATTTTTCTATCATGGAAAATTCCGCAACAAATCAAATGCTTAACTAATCTAGTCAGAAAATAGTCAGTTTTTAGTGATAATAATGTACTTTAGGAACAAGATTTTCTCATAAACTTAAAACTTCCATTAAACGAATAATTTCACTTTCTTGTGTTCTCTAATTTTGGCCTATTAACAAAAGGTTGACGTTCAAAATCACTCAGCAGAAATTTAAAAAAAAATACTTGTATAAGAAACTCTAAACACTTTAATATTTACCAAAAAAAAAGTATAATAATAATCAATTGAAAGCATTTAAAAACGTGAAAAAAATACTTGAAATGATATTTATAAATAATTATAATGGAAAAAAATTTAATCTATTGTCAATTTAATGCTATTCTTCCTTAATATCATTAACAAGAAAAGAGAATGGAGTAAAATCGGAAAATTCTGAAAGACGAGAGAAGAAAATAAAACTATTGATTCTTGTGAGAAAGTCTATCGTTAAAGAAAAAATCGTTAACTCTTCTATAATATATATTTATATACACCCCTACATAAATATGATATATGTATTTGTTGAAATATGTACTAGTGATGAGAATTAATTTGGAGTTTTACCCTCTCATGTGAGAGATGATTGATAATGTATAAGAATTTTTCTTCCTTCAGACTTTTTACAAAGAAAATGTAATGAAACTTTCTCTAATGCCATAATCATCTAAATGGGACCCAAATCTTATTCTTTCACCTCTTCATTGTTCACTTGTTTATCACTTTTCTAATGTATAGTGTTTGCAATTCTTGCTAGAGCAATCTTGGATAAGAGAAATCTTGTATTAATTTGACAAAATTCATTATCCAACTAATCTGCTAAGCATTATCCAAAAAGATCTTTCTGCTTCTATCACATTTCATCTTAAAAACATTGAAGAATTTCAAAAAATTTCTCTAATCTAAACTAAGAATCAAACTTGAATTTGGAAGTTTTACAAAAACTTTTAAAGGGCGTAATGGATCGGACAATTCGAAAGGATAAGAAAAAAACGACACGGATGGTAACAGAATTTCAAAATGGCGTTTGAATATTCATGGATAAAAGTTTCTAATGAATCCGTTGTGTTGTTTTTAAATAATCCCTGCATATAATTTCTTATTTATTTCGCACGCGCTCAAAGCGTGGCACATTTGCTTATTCCAGGCAAAACAACGTCCAAAGACTCGATGGCGCAAAAACAGTGTTTTTGACCCTCCTACTTAACCTCTTTCTTCTGTCCACTTTTAAAAACCCCTTCATAGTGCGTGTGGAGGATATAAGAGACATTGGACTCGGTCTTGCTGTAGATTCTGTCTTCATTCTTCGCCATATTTGCTAATGATGTGAATTTAGCAAGAAATTCAAACCTTCATTCTACTTGCTAGAGAATTAATGGCAAGACTAATAAGTAAAAGCTATACATTGTTGTTTTTTCACGTAGAATTGTGACAAAGCGTAATCCAGAAAAACAATCTACATTTTTCCAATGGAAACATTCTCAAGCATTCCTTCACCTGTTGACGTATATAATTGCAAAATTTTCCATATCCTCAATACCAAAAAACAACAACCCAAAATAACCAAACAAATACCTATACTCAAAAAAATCAATCCACCTGAAGCACAAGATAGAACAATCTCTAGGAAGTTAGCAAATATAATTATTTGAAGATGAATAAAAAAGTGTGAAAATTTTGAAATGAGACAATGATTAAAAGATGAAATAGAGGGAAAAAAATTAATTAAAATGGAAAAAATACGAATGTTAACATTTTTACATATAGCTAATGAAGTTAAAAAAAAAAGAACTTTTAAGTGAAAAAAGTCACATGAAAGAGTAATGAAATGAAAGTATTGATACAGCACAAATGACATTTGCGTATGTATAATAAGTAAAATAAATTAAAAAGAAAAAAATATTTGTGATGTTGATGTTTAGATGTACTTATTTTATGCGATTCATTTCATTATCAAATCCGTCAAAGTTCTATACGTTCTATACTGATTTGTTTCAGCGTTTCTCTGAATGGATAAGATGAAAAAACACAATTGAAAATACTATAACAGTTTCTTTGTACGCTTCAACCTTCCAGAATACAGTTTAAATTGAGAATTTAACCAGGAGATGTTTATGTAAAAAAAAAACAATTTTATTGAGATCTAGAAGACGGGAAAAAACACATCTCTAAATATTTATAATATTGTTGACTGAAAACTTTTACTGTATTTTAAATATTGTGATTTTAGAATATTTTTTACTTAAGGGCGCGAGATAAAAAGAACATTTAATAAAAAGTGAGACTTTATTGCACACTCTAATGCAGGCATAAACTTTTATTTTAAGTTAATAATGTGACTTTTTCTTCTCGATAACAAAGAGATTTATATACCAAAAAAAGAAGTGAAAAATAACTTATATTGATGAAAAAATTCATAATTCATGTTTAAGAATAACAAAACTTTTTTCCATTGTTGATCTTGTACAACCAGCAAAAGCTTGAGAGTTAATTAAAGAGGATGATGAAGAAGAAACATTGTATAATACACCGAGAAAGTGCGTTTCAATTTTCCCGGAAACAACTTTGGCTAAGCGAGAGGGTCAACATGGAAATTTACAGATTCATTTTGGAGCATTTTCTCAGCAAATTCTCCATCATTTTTGCCTATTTATTCAGTTGAGAAGTTCGCTTTTCGAGAGCAAGGACAAAGCATCTTAATCATATTCAAGAGTGCAACACAAATCTCACTTCATCCAGCACTCAATTGCAAGTTGCTGGATCTCAAAACAGGTAATTAATTTGCTTCAGACTTTCTGATTTAAATATATTAGCAAACATGGCCGATTTGGAAAGTAATGATAGTTTGGATAAAATTTCATAGATGTTTTTTTTTTTCATCCTTATCCAGAATATTTTATGAGTAATTTCTTGGGATCAGCACGTGGAATTTGTTTTATGTAAGCTTTTATTAATACTAATAAAAAAACAATTACAAATAGGGGAGAGCGGGGAATTCGGAAGCAAGTTTAATTGTTTTTTCATGTCGGTTTGATGGAAAAACTGTAAATGAGATGGAAAATTTCACACGGTTGTTATTGTGGTTTTTATTTCTTTCATCTATTTATTTTCAACTTTAATTAAATTGCAATATTTTTTATTGCTTTTAATCCTGTATTTAGTTAAAATTTAGTTTAACTCTTCGTCTCTCACATAACCTAAAAACATGAAGTAGAACGGGTTGGAAGATATAGAAATGAACGCGAGTGAGTGAGAGTTCCGACCTTTTGACGGTCCAAAATCGCAGTGTCAGAGTCGAAGAGTTAAATTAAATGTCCGAAGATGCCCCTGTCAGTAAATCCACGCTGTCCCCTACAATATTAGAGCTTTAAATTTTGTTATAATTTAAAATAGAATTTTACCCAATTTTTATTTAAAGAATTTTGTTACCCACCTTAAGCAAGCAATTTAAAAAAGATATTTTTTTTAAATACTTAATTTTTCTATAGTTTAAGAATTGTTTGGTAAGTAAAATCCAACAAACAAAAACTATGGGTACTCTAAATCATGTTTTTTATAAAATGTTAGTCGTTAAATGGATAACCTACGTAAAATAGAGACACCTGCGTAGATCGTTCAATTAACACTTCTTTCAATCTAACGGATCTATTATTTACTCATATTGTTGTATAATATCTCCTCTCCCGCTCTATTTGACAGATATTTGACACAAAAATGATCAAAAAACACAATGATCTTCATAAAATAGTCATATTGACAACGTATAATTCTCACTTTACACGTCAATTAAACAAATTACTTTTACAAAATTATTAGCTATAGTTTATTAACAATACCATTAACACTTTCTCGATCACGCGAAACAAGAATAGCTGTTTCTTATGTTTCATAGCAAAACCTTCGATTTTCGAAGTTTTATTGGTCAATGGTTCAAAATCTTGGCCATATGTGATGCTTTTTAAGGTTTTTAAGCTTTTGAATTCATAAGAGTTTTATGAGACTCATTGTCAATTATAAGGTTTAGCCACGCCCCTTTTTTTGACATAATAGCTGTCAATCAAAATCGCGACCTGATAATCTTCTCATACTTTTTTCATTGCGATAAAAAGAATCTACGAAGCATTTTTCAACATATCTCATCTCTATTGAATCACTAACTAATGGGTCATTGTGTATCGTCAAAAGATCCACTTGTGACAATAAGTGCGGATCTGCCGCAATTTTACCAACAGCCAAAGGATAAATGGACAAAAAGCTGTAAAAAGAAAACAATGATTGTTTTTGCGACTCAGTCCGACTTTTTCACACACGATTGACGTCAATCAGTGGACGAGACGGTGTACAGAATCATGGTCAAGTGTATGTGTTCTCAGGGCGAGAGTTTTGGGGTGAGAAAAAGGCAAAATATTTGAGGTGCGAGATGTTCGCGCGACCGTTGCGTTTAATTCAAATCACCCGCCAGTGGGATTGTCAGCACGCGTCAGCCAATGAGAGTGTCGGATTTGTGGCCTGACTTTTTTCGGCTTCGCCAGCGGCACCCGAAGTGCCCCATATAAAAGGCAACGACTCACGAGCGGCTCGTCAGTTTTCTCCGAACACTCTGTGGCTCAAGATATACTTGGTGTGTGGGTTGAGTGTTGGTGGTTCTTTTTGTTGAAGTTTTCTTTTACCCTGAAGAGAGAACACAATATAATTCTGTGTGTGTTGCTGTGAAAAAAATGTGCATCTCGCGACAGTTCTGGTGACACGGATCTGTGAATGAGAAATTACATAAAGAAATAAAAAGCAAAAAATTTAGCCACATTTTGTCCATCGATAAAAGCATCCCTCCTTTTCTTACGCGAGCGCCCAATTGAGCAATCCGAAAGAGAAACACCTTCTTTTTCGAGGCGAGAGACACGAGTTGCCGAATACGAGGAAAATTTTTCACAGTGATTTTTTGGCATCAGTGAATTGTTGATTTTTTTTTTCGCTGGCTAACTTATTCAGTTGGATCACTTTTGTGTGAATTTGGAGTGCAATCCCACTTCTGATTATCTTCTCAACGGAAAATTTTTGTTCAACGCCCCAACGCGGAACGTCAACTCTCCTTTACCCAACTGGAATATAGCAGGAGCTACCAAAAATGAATGGATACACGGATTTAACCACCAACATCGAAAATAGCCGGTAAGTTTGAGAGCAAATTGAATGGAGTGTAGATTTTTGGGGAATATTAGTTGAAAGTGCATGATGAAACGCCCAACAAAAGTCCCGGCGAACAGGCTTTACTTGTCCTTCCGCCTTGTGGCATATACACTCCGAGAAAATGGGTGTGTATCCCTATCGACGCATTTGACACCCGCGCATAGAAAGCAACTCACTCTCTCCCTCTATCTCCCTCATTCGTAGTCGCATTCCAGACAGACTAATAAATTATTCCGGCAAAAAAGAAGTCTTTTCATTGCCTAAAATACCAATTGCCTACCTAGTCCGTTGGACCAACTGTTGTTTCCAAAAAGAACAACCCGAAAAGACATGAAATTGGAAAGGCAATATCGCTGAAAAAGAGATCAAGTTCAGTTCGCAATAAAATTGTATAGAAAGAAATTCATATTCATAGGTAATTTTGAAAGCATTCGTCAAGCAGAGCCACTAATTGAGAACATAGGGCTGGTGTAAGCAAAAATTCCACTCTAAAGTCATCCGAGTGATGTAATGTGGGTTGGGTGTTTCTATACCACCAAGGAAATATTTTAAGAGAGATACAAAATATTCCCCCATAAATAAAATAACCAATTCTACCAAATATATCGTCTCCAAAAAGGCGGATAAAATTCCCCAAAACATAATATTCTCTCGCATATTGTTTGATTTTATAAATAGAATATTAGCTAAAATAGAAACACCTTGGCGGATAAAGAAACCAAACAAATGTGCAGATCAGCTGATCGTTTTATTTTCATCGTCTTTTTTTCGCCAACTTCTTCAATCCAAACCCATTGATCGGGCCGATAGGAAACTTTTATCATGCGAGCGAGAGAGAGAGTGAAGCTTCAATGAGATAGGAAAGAGAGAAGATGGAGAGACGCGAAGTAGAAGATGAAATAAGAAAAAAAACTTGAAAACTCACAATGTTGTGCAATGCTATAAATATTTCCAGTATCAGGTGTATTATGGGAGGCTGTTTGGGCGTGTGGTGGAAAATGTCGCAAAAGTGTGCGTTATATGGCATTTAGTTGATCATTTTGATTCAATAAATATAGAGAAAAACCTGAAAATCAGCAATTGAACACGCGGAATTTCTCGCCTTTGTCCCAAGCCATTATATCCTATAACATAACCCATAAAAAAGTATAAAGAAAACTCAAAAACGTCAAAACTATCTCACTTTACAAATGACTAATCCCTCCCTCTGTATCTAAAATTAATCCCAAAGGTCGTAGACTTTACATTTTCCTGCTCATAACCCTAATCTATGATGGGCAAACGCAGCGTTGGCCGCCATTTGACCCAAAAATTATACGAAATAGTAAACAATTGTTGAATAACCTCCTGCACGAGAGTTATCTCGCGCAAAAAGACGAAGGCATTGAGTAAAAAAGAGCGTCAAAGATACAATTTTTCCCGAAATGAAATGTAGATTTGTGGTGGACAAGCCCCCGAAAAAAATTTACATCATCGCTACGCGCTTATCTTTTTGACACTTTGCTGTCATAGCGCGACAAAAATTTGTTACATCATGTGCAGTTTTTTTTCTGTTATTTGTGCTGTTGTGCGGGAAAAATGCGAAAGGTAAACAAAAGAGGGTGCATAACGATATTTGCAGACAGAAATGGTAATTTTTTTTAAGGTGAGAAGCAAAAATTTCACTCACTTTCTTCGCGGTACACTCATCTTTTGTCTTGTTTTCTCTGAGTGTCTCAACTTCTGCATTTGTTGATTAATGGGAGTCCAAAAATTATCTTGACCTTGGTTTTACCTTCGTATCTCACCTTTTTTGCTGGATCTCATGTGATTTTTGGTCAAATTTCAAAATTTCCTGCCGCCATATTTTAAAAACTGCTTGATTCTGCCAGTTAGATTTGAAATTACATTGATTGAGAAATGTGTAAGAATTAATTGACGCACAATGTGTGTGGCTCAGTGAAAAATAGCGTATGAGCATATAATTAAATAGACATAAATATTCGAGGTCAAATATCTGTCTATATTAGCCATACGAGAGAGAAAATCACAATTGATTGATGCTTTGTGCGATGCCAAAAAGACAAGAAAACAGAGAAGGGGGGACGAAGAGATTCCAATTGTACAGAAAATGTGCAAATTGCTAATAATACGAAAGAGAGAGTTTCCTTTCTCAAGCCCCATAATAATTACCATCCAGTGGACATTCAATGTAGATTTACACACAGTGAAATTAAATTCTTTCAGTGATTAAATTAATTAGAACTTCTCTTTGCTTTGGCAAAGTGTTTAATTATGTATTGCGACAAGTCAATTCAATATGGTGTAACTTGTCGATTTAAATTTGCATTGATTCGCATTTATTCACCGAGACTTCTTACCTTTTGTATTTTAAACACGAATGCGGCTACGAGGAAGTTTATTGAGAATTTATAGGGAGAGACGCGAAGATTTTGTAATTGCGGTTCTCTTTTAGACTTACCTTTTGGCTGTCGATCGTGCGCAAGTCCTACGTCAAACCAGATGAGAAATACTTGACTGCATGACGTGGTAAAACCCTTCAACTTGTTGCTTCTTTTATCTCAAAATGCCCAGCCCAATGAGTACCTTGAGTCACAATTAAGTCATTGCGATTCTGAAACAATTTTAAACAGATGTTGTGATGAAGAGTTTTAACGACTTTCAGTGATTTATTGGTCATTACAAAAAAAAGTTTAGTAATTTAAAATTTTCCCATAATCGTTAACTGTTCACATTGTATTAAATGTGATACGAGAAAAAGTCTGTTTGAGGTTATCCGGCGTTTTTGTGCATTCTCATAATGTTCTTTTACTTTTTCCAAACCAACCTAAAGCTTTTTCATAACATTCTCCATTAAGTTCTGTGTATAACAAGTCTATTGTTTAAGTTTTGAATGAGTTAGTTATAGGAAAAATATTACACCTGAAGTATAACATTTAGGGGTAAACAACTGTTTCAAACTGTTGAATTTCCCTTTTGCCATTTAAAGGTTTATTTTATTCACAAGGTAGTATCTTAGCCTCTCATTTTCCCAAAAAATGCTCAATTTCTGGCCTGGAATCCGGAACTAAACAATCGTCAAATCAAGAACTTGAAACCTCATATCCTACTAATATTTTGAGGTTAAATCCATCAGAGTTCATTCCTTTTCAAAAATAGTTTTAGAGGTAAAACGTTCTTTAGTATTAAAACAATTCTTGAAAATAACAGAATTAGGTATGAGTAAAAAATAAGTCATTGAACTTAAGTTTAGTATATCAGTCATATTCAAGTCGTAATGAAGTCATTACGGCTTATTAAAGAACAAATTTTATTTTCTTAACTTCCCTTATCGTTTTAAATCAGTTCTAAGCCGTTTTTCAGCACTTTTTAAATCATTTGAAACTGTTGAAAGCCTTTCAAACCGGTTTTTTTTTCTTTAATAAAGCAAAAATGTCTGAAAAACAAATTTTGCTCTAATAAATTTGCCCAAACTGTTTTAAAAATTGTTCTAAAACCAATTTTTAATGTTTTTACAACTGATGAAATATTAAAAAAAAAAAGAGATCTTAGCACTTAAATTTGTCCCTTCCGAAAACATTCATTTGTTGCTTCTTGGGTATATTTCTTTTCGGAATGCCTTGGAAAGTCCATTCTGCAGTTTTTACTGGAATTTCTGCAAAGTGAAAGTTACTGTTGTATGACATTTAAGGGAAATGGTATTTTCTTTCCTTCACTTTCTGCCATTTTATAGCACTTGCTGAGGAAGAATTTAAAGAACTTTGAAAGAAAATATTCTATAGGCTCGATTGCCCTGAGGCACCTTGTCTTTCAGGTCAATTGATTTCTGATTTATTGTAATATATTCCAGAATTTTCCCACATTACAAATACTCTTTTGCCTCCATTGCTTCTGTTTTGCTTACTTGAGGTCAGAAAATCGATCTCTAACCTGTAACCGCGTTGCCAACGAATAGGAATAATTGGAATTATTTATAAGGAAATGCTCCAAATTCGGGGCTAACACCTGGCAGAGAGCTCTTACTCTCTCTATCTAGAAATATCTATAGAATCGATCAGTAGCATTGAGTTGGTCATGAATGGAATTTTTCCACAACGAGAATGTGCTTCGGTATAATTGCATCGATGTTTGTGCTTATTGAGATTTTCTCACACTATGTCATATGCATTCAGAAGAGTATGAGGAACAAGAAGTTGTCTTGTAATTCATTTACCTGCTTCACACAGGCAATGCGTCTCACTGATTCTTAACGATGCATTTTTATATATGACTTTTTCTCCAACAACAATTATATCGGTGAGTGCGTCAAAGGTGGATAATTTTTCAATCTCATCCAGTTTGTGATTGATGGTTGTTTTCCATCATCTTAAATCGTAATACAAATCAGAGAGAAAAAATCAAATACGCAAAAGTGTTAAATTGGTGACCAGAACTTCCTGGTCAAAGTGTTAATTTGTATCTTTTCAAGTAGGAATAAAAAAATTTTTGTGTCTTTTTGGAATTGCAAAACGTCGTGTATGGGAGAGAGAAAAAATCAGCCAATAAAAGTTATACAACCTTTTGTGTATGAACTAATTTGTATTATTCAATTGGTGAGAAAATTGCTTCATTTTTGCATATGTGTTTACTTTTTAAAACTTTAAAGCTCTCTCAGACTTGATGATAGGAGTCAACTTGTAGAGTTCCCTTACTGAATATTTAATGAACGACAAAGAGAAATTGAGATAGAGAAGCGACTCGAAACACCCACGAAAAGTTCAATGCCAAATACCTTCGAATTGTCTGTATTGATTTTACATATCGGAATAAATAAGATGGGGATTTTTATTTCTTTGAGTGTAACCGAAATGATGATTGATTCTTCGCCCGGTAAATACTTGCCATAGACAATTCAAGAGAATTTCGGGGGAATATTCCTATAGTTCTATGGAATTTTTTAATTAGAGCTTCGAGGAAAATTCTTGGTTAATGTACTTAGAAATTCTTAGGAAATCTTTTATTAAGTCCATGGAACTTCTATAGAAAAATTCCTTTATCCATTAGACAATTCCACGCGCATTCCAATGGAATGTCGTAGGAAACCTTCCGAGGAATTTTTAACACCGGAATTGTCCGCATTTTTTCAACACTTTCAATGGAATTGTTCCATGATTGTCCATTGAACTTTCCAGGGACTTTCATAGGAGTAATCATTGGAATTGCTACGGATATTTCCAGCAGGAAAGCAACCGAGGAATTTTCAATAAAAAGTCGTGGAATCTTTAATGGAAGGCTCTCGGAAAATTCCTGGGAGTTTTCCACTACTTGTTCTACTCGGTGGAAAAAATGTTTAGCGGGCGATGAAATCTTTGAGTCATATACAAAATATACTGGCGTTGAACCAACGTCACAAGTGGCCTGATTTGAGTCACACCATTTAGAACAGTGTAATTCTTTGCACGTTGACTAATAGGAGTGATACTTGAGAATTTATCATCCAATCGGTACTAATTGAGCGCAAGTTGAAGAGGGGAGTTTACCGAGAAATTCCACCATATCTCTGTAAAAATTTATGTCTCTGCGGAATTTATAGACTTTTACCACTTTTACCTCATCATGTGCAAAAATTCCCCCACCTGGAGTATATTCATTCACCAAAAATAGCCAATCAATTTAAATTGATAGACAGTGGATTGGAGGGCACATACTTTGTGAAATTTTTTTTTGCAGGTCAATGTGTCATTTTTTGCTTCATGTTGTTTCATGCGGAATTTCCTCTCTCTCTCTGTCTTTGCAGAAACTGTCTGAGACGAATTGCTCGTCACGATGATCAGGAGTTCTCCAATCAGAGCATAATCAATGTGATGGAGAAATTTGTAAAGACAGTTAACGCCATGGATGAGACTATTCTCGTTCCCTCCCGCCTTATGGATCGTCAGGTGAGATTTTTATATTTAGAATATTTGAAATTGAACCAATTGGACCATTAATGCGATCGATTTGAGATTTGAGGGTCAGACTATAGTGGAATTTTTTGGAATTTGAATGTGAAATTTGCAAAAATTTCAAATCAGTTTATGAACATTGAACCATCTTATTTCGGGTCTTAAATAGTTAAAAAGATCTTAACCTTCCATTTTAGAGATATAAAATTTTAAATTTCCAAAAAATTAATTTAATGACAAATAAAATAATAGAAAATATTATTTACGAAATAAAATATTTATTTCCCTAACATTGCAAAAATTTACGACTACCTATTTTAGAATAAAAGCGATTATATTTTTGAGAATAGCAAAAAACAATTTGCACTAAGTCATTTCCCCCCCCATTTTTGCACTCGCTTTGGGTCTCCGAACGGAAGTTGAGGGTGGGAGGCTTTTATAATTGACTAATTTTTCACAACAATGCTATTAGTTATTATTTCCAATCAATGTTAAGGGAAATCGTCGGTTCAGAGTAATTAGAGTCTAAACGATTGGACAATAACATTTAAAGTTGTTTTTCCTTTATAACATTTTCTTTTAATCGTGACTTGTTAATCTGTTGGTCAATTCATCCCTTTTTTGGGCCTAGATTTGAATCCCAAAAATGTTTATCTGGGCCACTTTATGTTTCACATTAGCCATTTAGTAGACCTTCAGTTATCAACTTGTCTTTGCCGAAGTGAAAGATATCAAAAAAATAATCCAAGGGCATTTTGTATGGAAAGTTGGTCTTGAGGATTGACTCCATGAATGTTTTTAAAAAAAAATATAAATAGTAACTTGAGCTTCAAAGTTTTAATCTAGCGTCTGGCGTGAATTTGGTGGATCAAAAAATTGATAAGCATTTGATCTCTATGTACTAAATTGACTAAAAATAGCAAAAATTGTGACAAAAAAGCAATATTTCACTCAAGAATCTCACTTCTAATCAAAATGGGGCTCGTGGAAATGATAAAAATCTTATCTGCGCTATGACTCGTGAAATGTGTTACTAGTGTCAAAAAATATGACTTTTATAGAATTTTTATTAGTCTATTCTTTAATGGTTTTGATAAGATTAACATTATGCAATTTCGAGGAAGAGGAAAGATAATTCATAACAGCTAATTTGGCAAACCCACAATCTTTAAATTACGAAATTTAGAAGAGTTTATTACATTTCGAAGATTAGCAAAAAATCGATTTAAAGTAATTGAACTTCTTAAATTGATGAAAAACCCATCCAGGGACATTTTAGAACTGTTTTAAAGGTCTTGAATTACCTAGAATATATAAATTCTAGTTTTTATATAGGTAAATAACTCAGAGTTAATGAGCCAGGTAAATCATAAAATAATTTATAGGGTTTTTCATTGTATAAAAGATATAAAAGAATAAAATCACGGAAACGTTGAACTTACAAAATCACCCAATGGTCAAGATATGATATCAAGAGAAATGGGTAATTTTCCGTAAAAGCTTTTGTTATTATTTTTATACATATCCAATCCATGATAAATGACTTTATTGAACTCAATGGCGACATTGAGAGTCATTTTCTTATCTGCGAGCTCTTGAAACTTGAGAACAAATCAAATAATATTCTACCCAGAATCACAGCTTTTAATATAAATAATCTGACATTCTGAATAATTAATCTGACATTTTGAGGCGAGAGCCTAACAACGCATTATTGACCGGAAAACAAAAAATAGTAACATTGAATATCAATCTTTCGTCTGCCAGTTTGAAAAATACAAAAATCTTGTTTCAAAAATTTTTCTGAAACACGAAACTGCAATTCTCGTGTTTCGCGGTTTTCTAGATGAAACTTTTTGGGTTTCTCGAGATTTTTGATACAATTTTTGGATTTCCCGGGTCTTGCGAAGCAATTTTCGGGATTCTTCGCAATTCAATTTTTGAGTTTCTCGAGTTTTAGGATGCAATTTTTGAGTTTCTCGAGTTAAGCGATGCAATTTTTGAGTTTCTCGAGTTTTAGGATGCAATTTTTGAGTTTCTCGAGTGTAGCCATGAAATTTTTGAGTTTCTCGAGATTTCTGATACAATTTTTGGATTTTCCGGATCTTGAAAAGCAATTATCGGGTTTCTTCGCAATTTAATTTTTGAGTTTCTCGGGTTTAGCGATGCAATTTTTGAGTTTCTCGAGGTTCGCAATGCAATTTTTGAATTTCCCGGGTCTTGCGAATCAATTTTCAGGTTTCTTCGCAATTCAATTTTTGAGTTTCTTGAGTTTAGCGATGCAATTTTTGAGTTTCTCGAATTTCGGGTTACAATTTTTGATTTTCTCGAATTTCGCAATGCAATTTTTGGGTTTCTCGAATTTAGGGTTGCAATTATTGATTTTTTCGAGTTTCGCGATGCTATTTTTGAATTTCACGATACGATTTTTGAGTTTCTCAAGTTACGCAATAAAACTTCTGGGATTTTTGGGTCAACTTGAAGATTTTTGCAAATTCAAATTCCTAAATGTGATCAATTTTCTTTAATTTTGATTAATTTCTAAACCTCGCCAGAGTTTTTTTTCTAACTTTGGAAAACTTGATATCCTCTTTCAGGTGGGAGATTCCACTGATACAGTTCCAGTTACGCCGAAAGCCTTCCACCACGGTCACCCGAAGAGTAAGAAGCGCGACACAGTGCGGGAGTACCTCAATTCGGCTGATCTGCTGAAGTTGTACAATATGTTGAATCTGGTGAAGAATGATCTGCTGTGGGCGCGCAATGACACCACGGAGGAGGTGAAGGAGAAGAGTACAGGCGAGTTGAGTACAAATCTTGTCAAAGAGGAGACGGCGGCGGCCCCCAAGGAGGTGAAGGAGGACACGGCGGTGAAGGGTCACGTGAGACGACCCAGCACCATCTCCATGTCCTCCTCCAACTCCGTGAGCACCCTCAGTGATTCCGAGAGTGAGATCAGCAATGAGAATGACTCGGGAATTGAGTCGGAGAGTCGTCGTGAGTTGGATAAGAGTCAGGAGTTGGCCAAGCAGTTCCGCTCACACCTGCTGGGACTCTATAGGAGTCTCGAGCAGATGACCGAGGCGGCCAATTATCTCACGGCGCGGTATCAGAGTGACGTGGGTCCAGTATAAGTTCTTTTTTTTTCTTACGCCCTCCCCAGCGGAGGCAAAAAGCCATCAGGAGAATAGAGGTTGGATAGTGGCAGGAACAAATCAACTGATTTAAAAAAAAAAATGGGAGCCAATGAGGGAGGGAGAGAACAAGATTGTATACCAACCCCAAAAACCCACCACCCCAAATTGTAGTCGTTAAAGTGAAAGATGGAAAAGGATAAAAAAAAACTGTGAATTGTGGAAAGTTTAATTTTTGTAGAGCAAAAAACGAGAACCCAAATAGCCCGAAGCCACTGAGAAAACTTACATGTCACGTGAAAATTGGCGATTTAATGTTTGTAATAGCGCATTTTTCTTCCATTTTGTGGGGATAAAAAAGGACAGTTGTGTTGCCCCCATGAGGAGAAATCTCTTTATTTTCACTTTGTTTTCGCTCAATTATTCATAAATAAATTATTATACAATTCAGTCTCATACTTTTCCTTTCTTCACAGTCACTGGTTGTGATATTAGACGCTGGAATTTTTTTTAATTTATTATTAAATATTTATCTGGGATTTCTTGAGAATCAGAAATGAGATATTATGGAAATTATTCATTTTCAGAAAAAAATGTAAACTGTTATTTAATTTGACAGTTTGCCTTCTGTCAATTCTGACAGCTGTCAGATTTGAAATTCCATAAATTTGGAAGTTTTCTAGGCAAAGATTGGAAATGGAATTGAATTTGTAACCAGAATCAAATAAATGTCAAATCAGACATGTCAGTTCCGTTTTTAATTAATTTTTTTCAATCGTTTTAAAGAATTTCTTGCTTCAACGGCTTTCAATTCCTAAATTACGCAATTTCTGAATAATTTTCTAGGAAAGAAGAGGAAAACTTACCAAAATTTCACAACTGTCATTTTATTTTACAGATTGCCTTCTGTCATTTCTGACAGCTGTCAGATTGACTTGCAATTCCATAAATTTGGAAGTTTCCTTAGGTAAAAAACCGGAAAAGGGATTGAATTTATAACCAGTAAATAAACAACTGTCAGATTCGATTTTATTGTTTTTTTTTTAAATTATTGACAGGAAATTCCTATTAGCTTGGCTGTCAAATTCCAAAATTATACATTTTTGAATAATTCTTTTGGGAAAGAACCAGAAAGCTTACCAGAATTTCACAATTGCCATATTACTTGACAGATAAAATTCCTGTCAGATATGACAGTTGTCAAATTCAAATTCAAACACCTAAACAAAAAAATCCTGCTGAAACCTTCACGATCGGTGACTGTTGTAAGTTTTTTCTTAATGTCTCGTTCGAGCCAAAAGTCACAAAAATATTTTTCTCAAGAAAGAAAAAAATTACTGCTCATACTTAAGATGTTCGATGGGTGAAATGTTTGCCGATGAGAGTGAACGAGAGCGTGAAAGTGTTTCAATTTCTGTGAAAAAAATGTTCGCGCGATAAAGGAGGGCAGCTCTGATCAAATTGATATTGGCGATGTTGATTTAAACTGAAGGAACAATGCTCAATATTTCTTCTCACGTCGCGCATTTTCGCAATCCCGATGCAACTTTTCAATCTTGGCCAATCCTCCTCAATAGAAAATAATTATAAAATAGCAGAAAAAGAATTATAATTTGCGTGAGTGTTTGCATTATGTGTGTGTATGTGGGTGAAAAGTTGATGAAAATGCGCTATATTGGCTTTAATTTCTAATGAGAAATTCTTATTAAATATTGGATGAGAAATTTGTTTTGAAAAAGCGTTGCCTTGAAACTACAATAACGATTAAAGACGAGTTCTTTAATTCTTAATTGTACAATGGAATTTTTAAAAGATAAGTGGTTATAATTTTTTTTTGATTGAGAAAGGAGATAATAATTTATAATAAGAAGTGATTCTTTCTCGACTGCAATGTACTCCGTGTTTTAGGTGTTTTGCTTTCTCAAAATTGAACATTATTAATTTTAATTAGTGAAGGCAAAAAAGAGTGGGAGAAACGCGCGCCAAGGAGGAGCTATTTAATGTCAAGTTTATTTGTTAAAAATGAGCTTGATAATTCTTGACTATATTTGAATATTCACTATGAAAATAAACAAAAAAAAACACCAAAATACTAAGTAATTCATTCCGTATCCTAAGAAATCTCACTATTGAGCTCTTCTAGCGGGAGGAAAGTGTGTTGAATCAATTGTGTATTTAGTCATTATTGTTTGAAATTGTATAAAGTGCAATTCTTTTACAATAAATTAAAAAAAAACTGGAAAATGCAGAGTGTTGCTGAGGGATATTTTTGCAAATTTAAGTTGCGCCAAGAATAGTGTCTAGCCAAATAAAGAAAAAAAATTAATAAAAGAGAAAAAGAGAGAGGGAGTTTCTCGAAAAAGATTGACGAGAATAAATATTTGTGAATGTGCGAAAAAAAGATGAATGAGAAAAAGAGTGAAAACTTGTAAATGTTTGCATTTCTTACCTTTCTTTCCTCGGAGAACCTCTTTGTAATTTTTAAATGTTAATATCTATATATACATTTGTATAAAATTAAGCGGGTAAAGATGATATATAATGTGAGATGATAAATTAATGATCAAGAAAAATGATGAAAACCCTATTTGTAAATAATGAATGAAAATAAAATTTGTTAAAATACTTGTAAAAAGAAAGTTTTTTCATACTGATTTTGTCTGTTTTATTGGTTTCATCAAGGAGGATTTATTGTGATTTGGTAAGTATTTTTTAGCACTAAATAATAGACATTTCTCAAGATATGTTAACTTTATTTTAATATTTCATTGCAAAATTCGAGAAAAGATAACGAAATCATAGGAAGACAAATTGCTATTTCATAAGAGATGGCGTTGCGGCGGCTAAAATATCATTTATGTTGTCCTAACCACAAAATTTTGAAGAAATTTTCAGAAAAACCATCAGAAAATCTCTTGAATAAAGTTATTTCCGTGTCTTTTCTAGTAAATATTTAAAAATTTGTTATTTTTATTATCCCGAAATGCATTTCGTCAGTTGATTTTACAATTATTAGGAAAAAACTTTTGGATAAACGCGAAGTAACTCATTTTCACAAGTAAAACACTATTCAATATGAAATAAAAGACCTCCAAAGGCTCCAAAGGCGCTTGGAAAATATTTAAGATTTAAGCCCAAATATTTCTGAGTAGAGCGGAATGTTCACATTTCTTTTTCTTGATTTCTTTATTAAATAATTCTTAGAACTCCCTATATAAAATGGTTCTTTTTCATATCGCGTAAAAAATAATTATATTGTCCTGTTTTATTTATAATTTGAACAACTTTACTTCACAAATTGTAAGTAATTTCTTTTAAAAACAAACATTTTTGTCTCATAAACATTTTTTCCATAAAATTGTTTAGTATTCCTCTTCTAAGAGAGTGATCAGACGAAGAATTTGACACAAGAATTTATTGCATAGACGTACTAACTGGGCGAAAAAGTATCTCACTCTCATCTGATTTACATTGGTTAGAAAGTGATTACGTCCATGCAATAAATTCGTACGTCGAGTTTTCCTCGTCTGATAACTCAATAAAACTAAAAAACAATTTATAGCAAGTATTATTGGGAAATTCCCAATATTTCCCCCTTGACACGCCGCACCGGAAGGGAATGATTCTGCAAACTGTCTCCTTTTCTTGATATATCACCCACAATCAAGTGCTTCAAAATTGCTAAATTGCAGTATATCTTTCATAGAGTGGGAGAACATTTCCTAATCCATCCACTTGGAGATGGTTGAGAGCTCATTTAATATCTTCAACCTTGATTTTTTTTTACCTCTGTCGCTTATGCGCTTCTCATTTGAGAGGTTTTTATTTTACTTAATTTTTCGGAAAAACCCATGATCGGCATACTTTCCACTCCTTTCCCACCCAAATAAAGATAAAAAAGAAGAATTTATAAAGAGTGTCTTCTAATAAAATCCGATAAAGTCGGGTGAGAGTGAGGAAATTCCACTTTGTTACTTCCTCCAAGCTTAAAATGATCACATCTCTTGTGCAGTTTTCCTCCGAACGATCCTCAGGTCGGGTTATACTAATCTCCCTATTACCTAATAACGTGCAATTTTTACTATGGAAAGAAAATGGGAGCTGCAATCGAGCGAGAAGCGTGCGCTTCTTGGGAAATTTGAGCCAATTTTCCGCTAAACCGCTCGCTTGGAATCACACAATTTGTGGAATAATTAAGTGATCGAATTAATTCCAAGGTGGGATAAAGCTTGAGAAAAAAGTCGATCTTCTTGGGATGCAAGATCGTCAATTCCAGTTATTAACCAAATGATGGGCGTCGGTTGCACTTCGGACGCCTCTCGTGTGTCAAATTCAAATTCCAACTGACACGCAACGAATTTTGCATAATTCGGTGCGTCTCTAAATTTCTTCCTAAATCACCTTTGTGTGAAATCTTCCAAGGCAGACTTTTCAAGAAAGCCATTTGCCAATGAATTCCATTCGAATTACACATCAATGTTTTGCAATGAATTCCGTGCAACGGTGATTTTCCCCGAAAAAAAATCATTTCATTCAGCTTTTCTCCAGTGCAAGTTGATTGGCAAATTTTCCCAACGCGCGCACAGGTGGGTCGAAATTTGCTGCGCAGTTGGACGATCACAGCATTTGAATGGTGACGATAATATGACCTTCCCTGAGTGCTGTACAACTCACAATATGAAGATTCCCATTTGACGAGAGAGAGAGAGAGCGCCGAAATTAATGTTGTATGACGTGCAGGCAATTTGGCACAAAACTATACACTTTCAATTGAGGTCAAATAAATTTTTTCATGCACGTGCCGTGGGTGCAATTGCTTCTTTTGGAACAAGTGCAATTATTGCGCCTTCGATGGACTTTAACGCTCCAGCAGATGTTGCCGGAAATTTTTTTTTACCCGCCAATTTGACTATTTTCACACTTTATCCTTCAAATCTGCGTTTCCTCATCCACCTTGAATGTTAAAATTATTCTCATCGAACATCCGAGCGATTCTCGTTGGATTCCTTTCACTTTTTCGACCATCTGAAAGGTGCATTTTTCAACCCACCTTCCCCTTCAAATATTCAAATCAAGATCAACCGCCAAAATGGGGACATTCACAAAATTCCCCCGGTTCAAGGGTCAAAGATCTCAGCGGAGGTGTGGAGATTTTTGTCATATTGAAGTGCGCAAAAAACACAGACAAATCATTTGTTTAATTCAATGCCAATTTTAGGGTTACTTCCTTGCTCTTTCGTGCTGAAGATCATTATAGAATAATCTGCCGATTAGGCGATTATCTACACAGCTTCTTAGGCAATTTCTTTTCCTCCTTAATTTGGCAATTTATTTCTCTAATGATTAAATAATCGAGAGTGATTTGAAGGCAAAATTTAAAAATGATTTCCGTTTTCTTTTGATAAGATCGCGATTTGTTGCGTTGTAAGCGGAACTTTTTCGCAAACATCTGGAAATTTTTGAAACTGTAAATGAATTATCTGGATAATTGCTAAAAATTATTCAGTTTGCAGAGATTTGCATCGTTCCGCAAGGTTTATAAGTTTAGAAAATGTCTGAAAACGAGTCTCAAAATGTTAAATTTAAGGTCAAGAAATAAAATAATAAAAAGTCTCTTTAAATAAAAAAGATAAGCTTTTAAAATTACGTAGATCATTTGTAATATTGCTCTTAGAATTTATATTACTAATCATTATGGGTAGCTTTTTGAAAACAATTTTATTTTCTGATGTTTACCTTCTTGCTTTTCGTAACTGATCTTAATATGTTTTCGGATTCCTTATTTTTAAGAGGAAGATAAGTGCCTTGATATAAAATTATTGCCAAAAATGATGTAACACTTGAGTGGAGCTGCCTGAGCCGCTTGAGCTTTTTGAAAGTGAAAGCTATAAAATTAAGGAACTTTTTTGAGAATTTTAAAAGCTTTCCGGTCGGATTGCGTGCTTCAAGAATTCATTTGGAGCTTTTTGAACTTTCTCCGTAACTTACTGAAATTTTGAAAAATTTGTTTAATTTTTAAGAAAATTCTAGAGCTTTAAAACATTTAAACTTGGGTTACTCTAAGCTTTCAAAAATTGAAAAAATACTGCGAAATATACAAAAATTAAAAAAGCTTGAATATTCTGAAAAAAATTTATAGGGTTTTTTTGGATCAATTTTTGAACTTCAGCAATTTTATTTTGGCGATATTAAAAAAGCATATTTTTGAAATTTTGAAGAACTTTCGAAGATATTTCGGAAAGAATTTTTTTTATGACATGCATATTCGTCAGATTATTTCTTTAGTTGAAAATTTTGAGAGCTTCTAAAGAGATCTTCTAAGGAAGCTTCAGAGCTTTCTTCAAATACTAAATTTTTATTAGAAATAATTTCGTAAATTCGTCAATTTGCAAAAGTGAAACATTTTTTATGATCAATAATAATAATTAAATGAATGTTAAAAATTGAAATGATTAATTAAAAAAGTAATTTTAACCTTTCCTAATTCTGTCTTTGAATTTTCTTTACAGCATTTTTTATTCAGTAGGAAATTTTACAATAAATTATTGTATTATATTTCAAACAGATGGATGAGACTTAATAAATACGAAAAAATACAAATACTTCTTCCCATTCTTCCTATAATTTCTATCAATGCGCTTCTTATCATGAGATTACACAAAAACCTTTTATATCGCCTAGTAATTCAACAATATGAATGGAGAGATCGAGGAAAGAACAGAGAAAGAAGACTTCTTCACGAAAACTTGAAAAGCCAGTAAGAATTCCATTGAAATTTGTAACATATTTTCCTGGGCAAACTAATTAAAGAATAGAATAGAGTGAATCTTGTTTGGTGATAAAGAAACATGTTTTCCTAATAAATTGACTTTAGAAAGAAATGATCGTGTGTTTTTGTGCACGTATGCACGTTCTCAAGAGACTTTTAGGATTTCTTTGGTCTTAAAGTGCTTAAACTTTCACCAAATGAAATTATTAAGGGAGATAAAATTGGAAAAATTCTTTTTTTCCCAAACACAATCTTATCTCCACCTTTACTTTCCCTGGGAAAATCAACAAGTCTCTTATCTGTATTATGAGCCACACTTTTCATTGTTAGCTAAGCCAATTTTCAGAATTATCTATTGACTTGTGAAAGAGTTAATCCTTATCACTGGCCGGTCGACATTTCCAATTTAGGGAAATCATTGTGACTGACATGCATGACTTTTCTTTCACTTCGTGACGACAATTTTAACCATGATTTCAAGTTGCATCGCCAGAAGGTCACAAAATTCACTTTTCCTCTTAATTTATTTAAGAAATCATCAACGTAAATGCGCATTTTATTTCTTTTTATACAATTTATTTAACAAGCTGGAAACCTTCTCGAAGAGATTTCATGCGGAAAAATCTCACCAGGTTGAAACGGTAACTTGTCGGTGAACAGTCTCGTAAAAAGTGACACCCATCGTCAATAGCAGAATTAAGTCCACGTGAATCCACTTGATGGGATTTCAATTATTTTGATTTCCTCATTGTTCAACAAGATCAGAATCAACATGCAAATTGCCTTTTCAGTTGCGCAAAAATGATCTCTGCTGACGACTTTGTATTTACCTTTTTCGATGATGCTGAGGAGTCTTATGAAAAATTGCGAAATAATAAGGAGGATTCTAGAACGAATAGTAACGGAATTTTCTCCTACAATTCATCATAATAACAGGTGTTAGAATTTTTTGTTCCTATTCTTAAACTCGTTAAATTTCAAAATATATTTTTCAAGACTGGCTTGAGAATCTCTTGTCGGTAAAAGTTGAAGCACATGTTTTTTCTTCTTGATTTCGCTGATTAAATATTTGAAAGGATTCCCAATATGAGAAAGAGATGCCTAAGCAAATTGAGAATCTCCTCTTCTATGGTTTCCACTACAATTCAATTAAAATTCTGCGCATCGGCAGTCAAGAGATGTGTTTTCGGCGGAAAAACACTGCAGATCTGATATGAGGAAAAAATATCGAATCTTATATAGAATGCGTCACCATTATATTTGTGATTTCGTCTAAAAATACAATTTTGTCGCTTTAGTCTTTGTTGCTGATGATCTTGCGCATTTGTAATGCCTTAAGCCAACACAATTGCCCACTTACGAGAAGATTCTTTCATCATTTTACGAAGCTAATGTATTGAATGAAGTCAGACTTTTAGGGACCATTGAGCTATTTTTTTCTCCATCCGATGCTAGATCATCTGTCTTTGACGAAGAGTCAGAGACCTTCATCTGGGAATTTACACTTGCCGCGACACGTGAAGAAGCTGGTTTTCCCCGATAGAAGCAGTTTTTTTTCTTTTGGAAAAAACACACATAACATGATGAAATATCGGATGGAAATGCAAAATAGATTAATTGATGATGTCGCTCTTTTCATGATGATCTCTTATCAAATTGATGGGAAAAACAACTCACGAGGGATTAATTTTCCATCAAATCAGCTGTTTCCTTAGTGGATCACACGCCTTATTTTATTTTTCACAAATCGCCCTTATCTCTGCCTCGCAACACTCTCTAACATGACTAATAATCCCATATTCAGCCACTCTGATCGATCGCGATAGCGTCCACAAGGGGGGCCGTAATTATCATTTCTAGCCACTGATATAGTTAATTACTATTTCAGCAGCACTTGAGAGAGAGAGAAAGGTTCAAAAAACTGCCAACAACCTCCATTTTCGACCCCAAAGGCGTTACAGTGCTCAACTTTTGCCCTTGAAGGTGACAAAAGTGCCCCCAAAAGACGAGTTTGAATTTTTTTTTCGAGCTCATTGTTCAATTGCTCATAGAAATATTATGATATTTTGTGCATTGAAGAACTGAAGGTTGATACTTGTGCCACGTTTTTGCGAAAATATTGTTTCCCAATGACTCAAAAGAAACATCTGGCAAATTTTTGAGGCCGAAATTGTGCCTTCAATCACCTGCTCGACTTTTTATGGCACATTTAGAAATAAAAAATAAAATTTGAAGAATTTTTCTAACACTATATAAAGCATTTGAAAAGAAACGTACCTACCTCGCTAACAATAACAACAATGCGCAAGACAGGATCTGTATTTCGATATGGATTTAAAACTAAAATGGTTTTGGACCAGTATTTAAAACTTTAAAAATCATTAGAAAAATCCAAATTTAACAAGTATCAAATACGAGGCGCTTCGCGCCTCTTTGCGTGGTTTGTGGTTCGTGTAGTAACTTGGGTCCATTAAATTGATCGAGAAGATTCATTAGCGGATAAAAAGTCGAAAATAGAGGATCTTTGTATGATAGGTTCCAAAAGACGGTGAAGGGGACAATCCCATATAATGTTAAGTTGCAGGGTACAGCACCCCAATCAACCCCTTCAAACATTTTGAACCGCTAACGTATCATCTTAGTGATAAAAAGTCGATGTTCTCCGAAATATGGGTAAATTTGTATGAACGTTATACTAATAGGGGATGACGGGGCTTCCCCTATAGTATGGGGTTGTAAGTGAACCATTCTGATCAACTTTATCATACATCGTTACCAGCTAATGCTTCATTTTTATGGTCAAAAACTCGAAAATGCCCGAAAAATGGGTAAATTGTATGAGAGGTACCAATAGGGAATAGCAGGGCCACTTTTATATACCCCAAAGTTATAGAAGATACCAACCTTATCATTCCCATCATACATCGCGACCCGCTAGTGCTTCATCTTAGTGGTCAAAAAGTCAAAAATGTCGAAAAAGTGGTAAATTCGTATGGGAGGCACCAGATAGGGGATGTGGGGGAAGTTTTCATATAGCCTATGTCCCAACCTGAGGTGCCCACTATTCCTATGCCAAATATCAGCCAGATCGGTTCAGCAGTTTGGCCGTGATGTGCGTACACACTGACAGACAAACAGACACACAGACAAACAAACATTTTGGAGATGGGTATTTTCGGACTCCTGGAGTCACGTCCGGTCGAGATTTAATGGTCTGGGGATGATAAGGCCAATTCAGATATGCTCACTTTGCTTTATGGAATTAAAAGATACAAAAACCGTTTTAAGTCTATTTCAAATCTTGAACAACAGTTTTAGAAAAGTTTCTAAAGTAATTAAGAGAGAAAAATCCGATTTGGGGTTACTTTAAAATGACTAAATGTTGTGACACAATAAATGTTTTCTTTTTCAGAAGTCGGTAATGACTTCAATATGACTTAAATATAGCTAAAAAATAAAACATCTAAGTATCATATTTTATTTCTAACCTCAAAAACCATTTCAAAGATGCGCTCTAACAGATTTAAAATGTCTGGATTTAAAAATGTCTGGTGCGTAAAAGAATTTCCTAAATCAAAAGCGCTTTAAACTCGTTTTTGGACCATATCGTTTAAAAAAGTTACAAAAACAAAATAAAAAAGTTTTAGTACCTAAACATTTAAATTTTACTTCTTCAGACGTGACATTCATAAAATAATAAACAGTGAAGTAAATTTTTTTCTCAATCACATTAGATTTGCAAATTTTCCACAAGTTATATACCATTTTATAGCAAATTTATAGCTGCTATAAACTTTTATTCGGGAGTAACGTTTCAGGAAGGAACTCAAGAAGAGTTGGACTATTATTAAGAAATCTAAACCTAAAGTAATGTACGAATATTCGTATACACTATAAAAAAAATTTATTACCCTCTCTTTTCTAACTTTCTATAACCTTTGCAATTTTTTATGTGTTGATGCTATAATTTCTGAAAAATCGCTCCAATTCTCCATGCATAAGTTCTACCTGAAACTTTCCACAGAAATTAAACAGTCATTTGCATAATTTACCTTTTCGAATGCGTAAGAGCAAATTGTCATGTTTATTTGTCTTCTTTTTTTATGCCATATTTTCTCACTCAAGTTCTCATAATATTGGCAAAGTGAAACTTGCTGAATAAGTAATGTTCGCATCAACCATTTGACTAAGAAAAAAAAGCGTTCTTTTCCGCTTTTACTATTAGCTGAGTGGGCGTTTTAAAATAAATAACCGCCATAGAATCCTCACTCGAAGTCACTTCACAGTGACGATTTCGAGACAAAGTGTCGCTTGTTTGGGTGAATGTGACGGTAATTTCAAATGTGCTGATCATCATGAAGATTCTCCGGGTTAGAACCCACTTGTCATGGTGATAAATTGAGAAAATAAATATTTGTGCCTCTGATTTGGATGAGCAAAAAATGAGGTGCAAAACGATGAGCATGAGCCCATCTCTCGATGAGGAGCAATTTTTCATCTGATGATCAATCTGGTGATCGTCAAAAGTGATGCTCCCCATCACGCGATCACGCCTGGGAACGGAGAGGCACTAATAAAAAGCCACTTTGCGCTTGATAGAATCTCTCATCCGACCACTTTCGGACCAATTGTGGAGCTCGGAAATGGTCACACCACCCTGAATCTGCGATCTCTTTGCCATCTCCTCATTTTTCTCTTCCGCTCTTTTGTTGGTAATCGTGATCGCGAAATTTTTGCTCAACACATACAGACTCACTTTACCGCAAATTCCAGCGAATCATTTCCATTTTCTGCCATTCTTACTTTCTTTCTGATCAATTTCTTCAAGCACGATCGTGCGATCAGTTGGAACGCGCTAGTGATCTTGTATTGTTTTTTTTCTAAATAGTTGAATTGAAAAATGCATACAGAATGTATTGTCAATCATTGTTTTTTTTCTTTTTGTTTTCAAAACAAAGAAATTTTTGTATTTATAGAGGAGATAAGAAAGTAGGTCAAAGAGCAAGATTCGACTGTTTCGCAATCAGCTTTTTTGTGATCTTATATTTAGGCTATTCAAATAACAGGAAGGAATGTATGTAAGAAAGTATGAGACTCTACTCTCAGGACCTACATGTGATCTTTCGAAGTTTTTAAATGAATTTTTCGAGTATTTGAAAAACAGTTTTTGCTTGAATTTTGATTTAAGAAATACATTTCGCACGTCCACGATTAAAGTGGCGGATCTAGATAGGGATTAACATGTAATAGACGTCACTATAATCCTGTACGTGCGATTTAAACTTAAAGTTTCTTGAAATAATATAAAAAATTTTGTTGAGCTTTTAATGAAAATTACAAAATTAAAAAAAAAACAACTTAGAATTCTTCAAAAATTTCAGACATTTAAAAATAGAGTTTTTAATAAAATTGAAGAAATTCCCAAATGGTAAAGTTTGATCAGCTTTAAAAGTTTAGCATTATTTATAGGACTTATAATTCTTAACGAACATTTAAAACTTAAAAAATCCGAAAAACTTCAAAAACGAGCATTAGAAAATGTTATTAAAAGAAGTTTTAAAAATATTCTGGAAGCTTTAAAATAATAATAACGATCATGGTTCACTCGAGGTGCCGATCTGCCGATCTGGCGAGCAAAGTTCACTAAAAATAGGACTTGTTTACCCCTTGAGGCTTCTGGAATCAAATATTATAAATATTATTAAATGATCTACGAGAAAAATCATTTGCTCAAGATAAAATTTATCAAACTAAAAAAAGAGCATAGGAATAAGTAATAAATATTAAAGAGAAATACACATTTTTGTTTTAAATTATAAAGCTTTCCTAACGTGCAAATTCGAAAAACACCAGAAGAGAAGGACACATTTCGCAATCTTAAAAATATTTAAATTCCAGTTCAGTGCGAATCGTTGTTTTTTTACCATTTGCTTTCCCGTTATTATTCTTTTGTTGAACTACATGAATAAGAAATATGATCAATCTCTTGATCGTACATTGACCAGCATTATAAAATACCTGAAAAAAAATCCTTTATGATATCATCTTTTACGAAACTCACAAATAATTTCGTTTCCGTGGTTTTTCAAATTTTCCTCCTTGAAAAATATAATGGATACAATGAATATCATTGAGAGATTTTATTTCAAATTACCTTCGGCACTTCTGTGATCGTCAATTTTCTTGAAAAATATTAATCGGTGTTTTATTGACAAGAAATCACACATTTTAACATAATCGAATGCGCACGAGGCAAATAATGTTTGGCCTCCAAGAAAAGCTCTTAAGCATATTCGTAGTTCAATGACCCATTTAAATCGAACAACTATAGCTTTCAAAACACCTCCAGTACTTTTTTTTAGAAAAAGAATCTCTAGTGATCTGCGCAGATCTTAATTGAGGTGTGTCTTGTGTTAACACACTGACCAAATTCGCGAGAGAAGAAGTTACAGAGAATTGATCAATTAAAGCTTCTATGTTATTAGAACACACCGATGCGTGTAAGTTTATTTTCTCTAAACACTAACAAAGCCATATTACTTCCCATTAGCATTTTCTGGTCAGTCTGGGTTGGAATGTTGAGTTCTCTCGGGGGCACAATTCGTTTACGACAAAAAAAGCTATAACAACTAATTTTTAATGGACTTGGTGACATTGATTGGGAGCGGAATGAATAAATTTCCAAACATCCATCTTGTGGACGTTCAAAAGTTCAAATTGCGCCCTCAAGGTTGGCCAAACACCCAACAGGTGGAGTTCCTTGCGCGTGGGCGCGCATGCGAATCCACATGATCGTCCGTTACATAAGTCGCGGTGAAGATCACTTTCTAACGCTCGCCTTATCACAGTCAGACTGACTGAAATCAATAAATTTATACATAGAGACAAAGTTCACGTTTTGACTGGACGTTGGATTATATGTGTGTTTGATTTCCTCGTCAGTGATACTCATTTTTTTCTGCCACCATCTCAACCCAGACCAGTCAGTGATTTCACCCAATCAACCTACTTCACTGTAATCCCACCAAATTGTATCGGGGCCGCGGCGTTGTATAATTGAAAAATCTTTGTACTCTCTGATACGGAGGAAGTCGCGGTGAAACTCCGGTTTAAACTTCATGAGCCATTTCATTCGCTTTTATTGAATAATCCCAACGCACGACGGTTTAAATGTCCAACTGCCGCTAAATCTTTCTCAGAGTGCAAGAAACAAACTTCTGCAAGATTCTCTTTCGTCATCATTTCCTCAATTAAATGATTGTTATCATGATAAAAAGTTTGGAGGTTTTTGCTTTTGGACCTTCAAGTACATTGATTGTAATCGAAAGGTGATTCTTGTTTTCTCCAAAAAATTTAAAACATAAATTTTATGCTAGAAAACCTGACCAAGAGAACACAAAAGCGGATTTGATGTTTCCTGGAATTGCGTGAAAAAAGAACAGTCAAGGCACCTTAAAGGTGAGAAGACACCAACAATGAATTAAAAGCAATATAGATAAATTCTAACAAGATTTTAATCTAGAATTCGAACTTTAATATTTAGCTTTTCGAAAATGCGCCGCAAAGTGAGTCAGAATTTCGCATTTCATATTCAAAAGTGTGTCCAAGATGTCGCGTGAATTCCACGTAAAAAGACATCAATTAGCATTTCTGTCGTATAATTATACTTACAGAGTGACCACTTTTTCTTTGTTCTATGAATTCTCTCAAGGGAGTATTCAAAATTCATTAATTGCTCGATTAATTACATTTACATTTGTGTATTTCCGCATATTGGTTTTTCAAAGTGCGCAATCCACAAGAAAAATATTACGTCAAGAGAAGCTGGAATAATTTTAGATGAGTAATGCATTTCTCCAAGTAACAGGTAGAAAGGCATGTCTTTTGTGCAAATTAAGCCTGAACATGAATAATTTTCTGTTAAGGAAATGTTGGTCTTTATTTTAAGAAGGAATTAATTTTGGAATTTATTTCCCTTGGGAGAATGGTATTTGCAAAAAGACATTAAACAGCACTGGAAATCAATACCCATACATATCTTTTAATATATTATGTTTTTCAGCTTTTACTTTCAGAAAATTAAGAAAGAATAAAGAAAAGAATAAACGCGATTATTTTCCAGAAAATACGTTTTTCCACAAGTTTTTCGTCATATTTTTACCTATTTTTTTTTTTAAATAGAGACTAATTTAAGGGGTTATATGGGTCTCTCAGGCGGTATAACAGCCTTCTTTTCTTAATAATAACACATTGATTGTGTAGAAAATATTTTAAGAAATCCAACTTTTGTCATATGAAAGAGTAACAATTGAACAAAATTTAAAAAAAAAATCTTTGAAAAATTTTGAAAATTGGACCGTTGGTAACCGATTTTCGGAAGCCTCTCAAAAAGAATGCCCTTACGGTAGTCAGGATAACTTTTGGTAGGCTTATCCAATATCGAAAACTAAAATATAATCTGTTTGTGGATGAGTTAAACTTGTTCTTGAACGAAGGATTTTTGGAAAAAACAAAATTTGGATTTTTGGCAAAGGTTTCTGTAAAAAAATTCAAATTTTACCCAATTTTTTACACGTTTTCTTTTGGGTTCTAATTGGAGAAAGCCAAAATCCTTCGTTCAAGAACAAGTTTAACTTATCCACTAACAGAATATATTTTGGTTTTAGATATCAGATACCAAAAGCTATCCTGACTACCACAAAGGCAATTTTTTTTTAAAGGGTTCCGAAAATCGGTTACTAACGGGCCAATTTTCAAAATTTTTCAAAGAATTTTTTTTTAATATGTTGTTCAATTGTTACTCTCTCATATGACAAAAGTTGGATTTCTTAAAATATTTTCTACACAATGTGTTATTATTAAGAAAAAAAAGGTTGTTTTACCGCCTAAGAGACCTACATATGTAACCCTTTAAGGAAAACTAAGAAAGAATAAAGAAAAGAAAAAGACGCGATTATTTTCCAGAAAATACGGGTTTCCACAAGTTTTTCGTCATACTTTTTTAAAGTAGGTTATTTTATAGGGGTTACTTACTAGTATGGTATTCCATTCGCTTGGCTCAAGAATTGTTTCGCGAAACCTAAGAAACACGAGACACCTATACATAATATTTCGCCTAAAAAGCTTTAAAAGGAAATTTATTAAAGCAAATGAATTCAAATTCATCGTATTTTAAAAGCTTTTTAAAGCTTTTTAAATTATTTTAAATAATTTTAAAGACTTTTCAGAAATTTTGCAAAACACGAGAAACCATGAATA
>CAKKOB020000373.1:24817-56467 GCA_918844115.2 Phlebotomus perniciosus | reverse complement strand
GTGTAAAAATGCACCTGCCTCTACAGCCTATACCTGTACAGGTAAAAATTTTTTGATTTGCAATTTTTCTATTCCTGCCTAAATGTAAGCTCTGGAAGAAATTTCATCCATTTTGGCCCGGTAGTTTAGGCTCGGGCCTTAATGGGTTAAGGTTAAAGCTAGTTTTAAATCTGATTTTTAAGGCTAAATTTGAAGTCTAGATCTAGCTTTTACACTCCCAACAAATTCGAAATAAATAATCCAATCAAGGAAGCTCTTAAATCCCATAAGAATAATTAATATTTACCCCCAGTTTTACACACTTTTCTAACTCATCTATCACAGATTTCTCTGAGTGTTTCAGTAAAATAATTGATTATACATCAAATTGCAATTGATTATGAAATTATTTCTTCCTGCTTACGATGAGCTTCAGCAATAATTAATTACTCATCGAATTACACAAATTTGATTATTTATAATTCAACAATGTTTCTGTTTATACACTCCATCATAGCGATTTGTAAACATACATCAGGAACGTGAGATTAAATTGAAAGATTGTCGCCAGAGATAAAGTGACATGAAATACGATTCTTACTCAACAATAAACTCAGCAGATGAATTTCAAGAGGGGCGATTTTTGATGAATATAAAAAACCTTGATGTAAAACAATTCTGCAGAATGTGGAATGATTAGCCCCTTTCTCGTTCTCATTTCCATTGGAAAATCCTTCGCCTGGAATTTGCGATGCTAGAGACACTTTTGTGAGTCAATTTCCCAACGGATGAGTGGATTTATGGGGTGTTAAGCAAAGAGCAATTTGTATGAAACGTGTAGAAGAGCTTCAATCCCTCAAGGAAGCTCAATACAATCCCTCGCGATTGTGGCTTTTCCCTCGGCGCGCTCATGGAAAAACCGCACCAAATGGCTAAACTTGTCAATTTCCAACGACAAGGCGAAGGTCGTTATGAGATGAGATTTATGCGGTCTGGCGTGAGAATCTCCAACCGCCACGATAACAGGATTTACCATGGAATTAGCCTCTATTGTTGATGGGCGCGAGCTGGACAGAAAAGCCAACTGGTTGACTTTGTCGCAACCCCTTCGCGCCATTTTTCTGCAGAGATCCTGGCATGGGTAATAAATTGTCGCGATGTCGCCGAAAAAGAGGGAGCTAAAGTGGCTTTTGTTTCCATTCCACGAAATCCAACCCATTTTGTAACTCCTTTTTAGCCCACAAATTACTCCTGGTGTCTTTTTTTGCTGCTGGCACCATCTTCCCAATTCTCCATGCTTCTCTTCTTATAATTCCATCTTTTTTGTCTCCTCAACTTTACCCAACTTTAATCCAACATTCACATTTTATGGGAGAGTCTCTTTTGCGTATTAGAACGCGCGAAAGAAAGTTTAGGTCATGCTTCTGCAATATTCATAGCATATGCTGCGTCTTTTTCGGGGATGGAGAAAGTTTTGCTGAGTTGAAGCTGGAAAAGCTCCTCAAGAGCAACTTGTGTCCTTTTCTCTCGGTTTCACTGTAAAATTAAGGAATTTATTTTTAGACAACGTCACTTGTGCATAAGCGTGGAACAGCTGCCAAATTTGACAATTTTCCACCCCCCACACGCCCTCCCACCAAGAGTGGATCTCCTGTTTTCTCCGAGAAATTGTCTTTAATTGAAAATTTCATAGAGTGTCTTTTTTCTCCTTGGTGACAAACCCCATAAATTTTCCACCCATGCGCCGCAATGGCACAAAATTGCTGGCAGATAAATTCATATAAGATTGGCCTGATGTCTATTCCACAATTAATTTATTGCATCGCCTGGAATTGCATACAATGTTCATGTTATTTAAACCCGTTTAGATCTTCAAATGGTGAAAAATGCCTTGGCGTGACGGACACTTCGTGAAATGAGACCATTATGAGCTGCGTGACAATACACGATACTTGCACATTGTTAATGATAAATTCAACAAATGATGGCTATTCTCATCAATTTGTCGCCCCCAGAGTTGACGAAGATGTTAAAGATAAAGACATAGGCAATTTATGGGTTGAAAAGCTCTATTGGAATTCAAGGAATTTTTTTTTTCTCGATAAGTTATTGGCGACGATGATGCTTTTCTGGGTGGTCAATTCAGCAACGGAATTCACACGTAAACCGTTTGACGGAAAAGTGCAAAAAGCAGAATTAATAATGAGATTCAGTGTGGCGTTAAGTGGTTTAATATCTAAGTATTAGGAGCTTCTATTTGAGTCTTGGCGATCATAGGAAGACTTATAGTTCGGTTTTGGGTGGATCTTGTAGAAAATATTAATAATATTTATATTAGAGTTTTATATATTTGAGGTATATATTTATAAATTTTATAATTACTTTTGAATTAAGAAATTTATACCGCAAGGGGAAGATATATGATCAGGAATGAAAGTGCTAAGATAAGTCAAGTACTTTTTGAAAGTTCTTCCAGAGCTTTAGAATTCTGGAAGAGCTTTTGGAAAATACAGGAGCTTTAAAGAAATTTTCAAAACTTACAAAATATGAGCTTGATTATCTGAAAGCTTTCTAAAATTCCTCTCAAACACTGCAGAAATTTACAAAAATTTAAAAAATCAGAAATTTTGTGAAGCTTTCAGATATTTTTAAAGCATTTAAGCTCTTGCTAAGCTTTTGAAAATTTTGCAAAGCTTTTACATATTTTGTTTTTTTTTTAACTTTGGAAAGCTTTTAATGAAAGATTTCGTAAAAAAGCTTTTTAAAAAGCTTTAGAAAGTTTCATTAGAAAACTTTGGAAAGCTTCCTTAGCTTCCTTAGAAAGTTTTAGAAACCTTTCTCAAATAGCTTTCGTATAAAGTTCTAGCAAGTTATGTATATTAGAAAGCTCTAGCAAGCTTTCTTAGAAAGCTTTCTTTTAAAGTTCTAAAAAGCTTTCTTAGGAAGCTGTAGCAAGCTTTCTTAGGAAGCTCTAGAAAGCTTCATTAGAAAGTTTTAGAAGCATTTCTCAGAAAGTTTTTTTTAGAAAGTTCTAGAAAGCTTTCTTAGTAAGCTCTAGAAACTTTAAAAAGCTTTAGAAAACTCTTAGAAAGCTTTAGAACGATTTATTAAAGAGCTTTAGAATGCTTTGTATAGAAAATAAAATTGATAGTTTGAAAGCTCCTTAAAGCTTTCGAATATGTATGAGCTTTGGGGAGCTTTTCTACAAAATGTGAAAGTGCTGGAAGTGGTGTGCGTCTCTTTGACCATAATATCTTCCCCTTGATTTATACTCAACTTCTGTAAAACAAAAAATAATAAATTTTTATATTCTATAAATAAATAAATTTTTAAAATATATTCTCATTCAAATTAACACGTTTGTTTCAAATTCTTGTGTCCGAAATAGCCCTCAATTTCCTTATTAGAAAAAATACTTAGGTTGCTTTTTCAGAGCGAGATAAGAAGTCTCTTTAATTTGCATTGATAATTCTTATAGGCCTGTAATAAATTATTTCCCTCTCGATCAATTATATCACACAGATCCATAGCCTTGAGAATATGCTAAACATGTTCTCTCAAATCTACACTGTCCGCCTCTTCGTCTCCTTCAACTCTGACACATCCAACATGCAGACGGTCAATTAATTGAGTTCAAGGAGATGGACATTTTGGAGTACTCGGGACTGGGATTTATTTTCACGTTCAGGGCTGCACGTCTGGGGGGCTGAAGGCTCCCCACCATGTTCAGCAAATTAAATATTGAGGGCGGAGAGGGTGGTGAATACACCCGGAGACTCCGTCGTTATTGATCTCCGGGCAAAGAGTGTGGTGGGCAGTGGTGGGATTGTAAAGTTGTGCTTCTTGGGATCCTCCCTCCTTGCCTACACGCCGAGATAAGGCATAACAGGTCGCATAAATTTTGTGTTTTATTATCATAGATTAGCAGGTTAGACGGTGCTTTGCCGTGACTATGTCGCTGTGAGTTGCTCAACCATTCTCAACACCGAATGTGCCTCCTTCACCAGATTTTTCGCCAAAGATGAACCGGAATTTCGCCCAACCGTCTCATGGCTGGTATAAAATTCTGCAAAATATTTAATAAGTTTCAGCAATAAATATGTTGACTTTATATGTTTGAGCACCCTTCGCATTATAATGTAAATCGTTCTGGGGAGCCTCCCCTTGTCCCCCATAGGAATTTCATTTTCTTACGCCCTCCAAGACACCGTTGACAGGCACTTTTCCTGCGTCCTACGGTAAATCCCCTTCCGGTTTCCGGGTGGGGCGGCGGCGGTGATTCGCCTCCCCCCCCCACAAAATAAAATGGGCGAAAAGGGAATTGTTGACCTGAAAAGATGCCTCTTTCGGCCCCACAAAAGACGAGGCGATTTCCACATATATTGGCAGGTTTAGATGTTTATATAGATATAGAATCTATGAAAATGGAGGAGAGTTGAAACGTCGTAAAAGTCATTACTTTCAGCATTTAATGACCCGATATTGCATCGTATGCAAATTACCAAGTCACTTCTCTATCCTTTTCTGCCACTTTTATCATCTTTGTTGCAGTGGAAAATCCACCTCGAAAGCACATAAATTCACTCATTGACTTGCTGGAATTTTACGAGATGTTCCCACTTGCAGCAGTGCTGCCTAAATCCCACGTGGAGGGCAATTTAGAGTCAAGGAAACACCGGCTAAAAAATCGTGCTGAAGAGAACAAATAACAAGACGAAGAGCCAAGGGGGAATATAAGTTGGAAAAAGGAAGAAATTTTTTTACTTATCGTTAAAAAATTACACAGTTTAATATATAATAATTTAAAATATTAAAGAAAAATGACTCAAAATTAGGTTTTTAGAGACATGTATTATGCATGGCTTAAAGTAAAGCTGGATCCACACTATCAAAATTAATCATCAAAATACTTTCAACAAATCAATAAACAAAAAACTACCTTTCTTTAGGCCTGGCTTGAAGCTTAAAGCTGGTTCCAAGCTAGAAGTTGACTTAAAACTGGCTTAAATCTTATGACTGGCTATAATCTTGAAAATGATTTAAAGCTGTCTTAAAATTAAAGTCTAGCTTTATGTTTAAAATTGCCTTCAAGCTGGCTCATAGCTTTTGGCTGGCTTTTAGCTTGAAGCTGACTTAATGCTTAAGATTAACTTAAAGCTTGAGGATGCCTTAAAAGTAGCTTAAAATTTAAATCTGGCCTAATATTTAAAGTTGTCTTCAAGTTTCAAACTGGCTTTAATGTTTATGGCTGACTTTAAGCTTGAAGTTGCTTTAAAGCTAACTTAAAACTGACTTTAATCTGAAGAATGTTGAATATTTTGAGCTAATTAGCTTAAAATATTTCGACAAATTGTATTTTTAAACCTGAAGCTTTAATCTAGTTTTGAGCTTAAGGTAATCTTCAAGCTTAAAGCTAGTCATAACCTTTAAACCAACTTTAAATCAACTAAGCCAGACTTATATTTTATGGCAGCTTAAAGCCAGCATTAAACTTTAAGTAAGACTTATAACAAAGTAAAGTTTTGGATCTAGCTTAATTGAGAAACATACTCAAAAATTCAAAAAAATAAAAAAAAAATTTCACCAGGTTTATAAAAATATTATTTCTAAAATGTTTGGAGTTCTTATATTTGTTCCCCTTGTGTTGAACAAGTGGTGTTCCATCTCAATCTCACAAAAAACCATCAAATGCCCATCACTCTCGCCTAGAGTGCTCTAGACGAGAGAAACACATTCCCATAAAATGTCTATTTGTATGGATGATGTGACGTTGGTGGTGTGTTAAAAATGTGAAGTTGACTTTTGACTCGATTAGCGTATTAATGTGACATTTTATTATTTAATTCAAAATATTATTATTGATCCAATAAAAATGTGCGAAAATACTAATGAAACCGAAAGTGGACATCAAATGTCTCACTTTTCCCTCTCCTTTCAACACGCCATATCGTCATGAATACGATAGTAATAATAAAAATAACATTTTTTTACAAGATGTGCGCGCGCGAGTTACATTTCTCAATGTGATTTGGCATCAATCACTCCTCGATGACTTCTTTGACACCCCGAAGCGTGCGATAACACCCAAGAATTATCATCAGCGACAATTTGGGGGCGAGTGTGGGGCTCCTCGGAGCGACATCATCTTCATGAAATGGTCATTAAATTAACGCATAATCGTTCATAATTCATTTGGGGATACAATAAAAAATTTTACTATCAATAAAATGATACTAAAAATATCGTAAAATAATCATTATGCAATAACAATAATGATATTATTCATTCGTCAACAAACCATCACACATGTAAGGCGAGAATTGTCACTTTGTGTGAATTTGAATTGTTTATTATTCGCTCTTCATCAGCTCATTTTCTAATACAATAATGACCTCGTTGTGTCTCCCAAATAAGGTGATCTTCCGCGATAGACGCAATTGAAAAAAATTATGCCATTTTGACCGATTTTGGACCATCTCAAATTGGACTCAAACTCCTATCATCTACATCCTTTATACTTTCATTCTTTTTCAAGATCGCAAGGTGTGTGTTCTCCATCCAAAAGAGCCCATGAGGATTAAGTTTGCGAACAACTCGAGACAGATATTGCGAATGCAGTAAATTACTTTACCAGTAAATTTTCCTTTTTGGCGAGGATGCTCAGAAAAAAAGGCTGAAGGGGCAGCATAAGCTCATATAACGACTCAATTCATTACTAAAGGAATCAAACATGTTACGAGCTTTTCAATTGTGATGCAGTAAAAAGAGAAAAATTATCTCGACTGTCATCTCTGCTTAAAGACACAATTTATTTCACAGTCGTTTTGAAGATACTCGCTTTTCGCGAGAGTGGCCATGCAAGGTGTTTCGAGGATATGTTTATACATGATGTGTTTTTAATTAGTCTTAGATTTTGTCTTACGGGACGCTTTGTCTACTGGAACAGTTTAAAATTGTCAAATTTTGAATTTTTTGTGTTTCAAAGAACCGGCAAAATCTCTATTATTTAAATAGGATAGTGGAACCACTAATGGACACCTCAAATTTAATCGCAAATTATACATTAATTATCTTTTGAATAAGTCCACAAATCCGACTCTGTTATCATCTAATGAAATGAAAAGGACATTTTGACTTGATATTTATGTGATTTATTCAATATCTCAACTCAGTTGTATTAGCTTTTAGCAGCTTGTGTTCTGGCAAAGTTTCTGATCAAATCCCATTGCAAATTAGAGTACAATTCAGTGGGTCGAATGGATCCGAATACTAACTATATGAGCTCTATTCTGCACTTAAAGATAAAAATTTAAAATGAAGATTTAAAAGATTTCTAGATTCTTTAGAAAAAAATTTAGGTTCTACCCTAAATCAAGATCTAGGCAATGCCCAAATTCAAGATCTAGACAAAGCCTAAATTCAAGATCTAGAAAAGCCCTAATCTAAGATATAGGCATAGCCTAAATTCAGGATTAAGGCAAAGCCATAAATCAAGATCTGGACCAAGCCTTAAATCAGGATCTGGCAAAGCCTTAAGTCAAGGCCTAAACAAAGCCTTAAATCAAGATCCAGGCAAAGCCCGAATTAAGGATTAGGGCTAAGCCTAAATTCAGGATTAAGGCAAAGCTAGAATTTAAGATCTCGGCAAAGCCTTAAATCGAGATCTGAACCAAGCCTTAAATCAGGATCCAGGTAAAGCCTTATGTCAAGACCTAAACAAAGCCTTAAATCAAGATCTGGACAAAGCCTTAAATCAAGATCTAGGCTAAGCCCTAAATAAAAAAACTAGGGAAATCTTAAGTCAAGATTACACTCAGAATATCAAGTCCTTATTTTTCACCATATTTCTTTATCTTTATGATTATAGACAGAATAGAGACCCGTATAGGGATTCCTAAAGATCGACAAAAATTGTATGAATTCTCTGAAAATAGTCTTCCCTTTTAGATAACCTTACATTTTCTGTGTGTTTTGTATTCCGGGTTCCGGGGAGCGCAAGGAAGCTTCCAAAAGCAATACAGGAACTCAAATATTCATCAGACAAACTGTGTCAGGCGGTAGAGACAGTGTAAAATGGGAAGTCTATGGCAAAAGCTACTTTTAAGTAGGTAGTAAATTTCCAGAACAACGCTCCACAACAAGATCACCGGAAACACCGAATTGGGAAAGGATATTAAGGACCAAATTGTTGAAGGGAAACTTCTAAAGGGATTGTTTTGTCGCTTTTCAATTGATTTCCATTAGTGGTTAAAATGTCTGACCATAACTGGGGATAGGTGTCCATTAGTGGTGATTCCACCCTAATAGTGACAAAAGTGTAGAAGTTATGGAGGCAATGTGTACATTTTTGACCCTAATACCCCCCTTAATCTTTTATTAATCTATATTTTTATAATATTAAACATGAATAAATATAAAAAAATGAAGTACAAAAACGCACACTTCAAAAACATAGAAAAACATTAAGTTTATTGCCAATTGCCCAATTGTTGAGATACAGTTAAGAATTCCAATGATTAGAGCTTTTAAAAAGCTACAAAATTGATTATCTCCTTCTTCTTATCAAACCTCATTCGCTACATAAACAAAGCGAGAAACCACCTTGATAGTCCCAGAAATATTGGAAGGGAAATAAATAACATCGAAATGATCACCCCTTTTTGTGGCTTTTTTTCTTAATCTGATGCCAATGGTTTTTTTTTTTGGGGAAAACCTTCAGAAACACATTCCGAGAATGGCGTGCGGACAATTAAAAGAGAGGCAATGCTTGCCTGATGCAAATTCGAGGATCTCCCGCGAAACAGTGATATAATGTTGCAATTTAGCATTTCCATTAAAAATCATCAATTGTGCGTCTTAATTGCATATCGCCGATATCTTTATTTCTCTCTCCCCTAATTGACCCATGAGCTGAGGGCATTCTGCATCTCTCACGATCAGTTGGTATAAAAAAATTGGTGATGGGATTGAAAAAACATTCGAAAGTATCCGCGAGGCAAAAACATATATATTTTGCTGAAAAAAAAAATCACGCGCGTCGCAGACAAGAATGACGAAGCATGACATGCAAAGAGGCTTCGATGAAAGAAAGAGTAAATTGTGGGGAAACAATGGAAAAAGCTCACCCATTTTGATGTTGGGAGAGATTGGATAAATAAAGCACGTATAAGTACATCAACCCCTTTTTCCCGTAATGCCGAAAAACATAAAGAGTATTAAAATATTATAAGAGTTGCAGGAGGAGAAGATAAGAAAATGCACGATGGCAACATTAAGGCAAATGGCAGAAAATTGTCACGCAACTAAATTATTTTCAGTTATTTATGATCCTGATACACACAAAGTCAACCCGCGAAGAGGAATTTTTTGTCCTTAAGAGGCCACCAATCGTCTACGATTGCATGTTTTTCGATGGTGTATCTGCCTTGTCACATATTTTATGATATTTCTTGCCTCACCATTTGGAAGGTCAGTCAAAACTCAATTTATGCTCTCACCCACTTGATTATCGATTAGACATTTTCACATTTTCATTGATCACCCAGGAAAATTCTGCTGATTCTTCTCTCAACTTCTCGAAGAGTTTTTCCAAGAAGTCCTAATGTCAAACAGAAGCACTTTGCGTGAGGAAGTTTTTTCGTGTGTAACAATTTGTCACATAAATATTAAAAAATCCTTGAAGAGAGACAGCATTTTTTAAAAATACGCGGAAAGGGTTATTCTTTTTTTGTTGTCACCTTCTCGGCACAAAGTGGTAAATTCATGGTCACACTAACTCTTTTTCTACGCAATGCAGTTTTTTATGATCCATCACAATAAAGCAATTTTTTGCTCGGGCGACTCTAAACACCCAAAATATCAATAAAGCTAACAAGGAATGACCTCGATGGTGGGTCGTAAAAAGGGGTAAGGCCAAAAGGGATGCACCTGAGACTGACTTGCAGGAGGAGGTCTTCGGACAGTCACCGACAGTCACACCATCCAATTTGTGGCTTGTGGTTCTTGAAGTCTGGAATTTCTTCATTAACTTTCTTGCCTTTTTGCCCACAAATTGATGAGGAAATTTTTAATCAACAAGTGAAAGTCAGTGAATTTGCGGTTTAAGGAAAAACAACAGGCAAATTGGTTCAATTAAAAGTGATATTAATGATGGTGATGCACCTCCGAAATTGAGTTCTCAAGTGTTAATCTTTAGGTGTCATCACGACGAAGAAATTTTCGCTGGTGGTGGAAGTATTGAATGTTTCAAATTCAACTCAGAGAGATACAGTTTAAGAAATTTTAATAAGATCACGTTGACAAGAGGTTTAAAAGTTTTAAAAAAGATTAAAGAGCTTCGAAAGCTAGGCAGAAATCTTTCCAATCCTTCAGGAATTTTGTAAATCTGATAAAAATTACGGGAATGGCAACGTTTTCGATGTTTTTCGATGTTTTGTGCTGAATGTTTTTGCAAATATTTTAGGAAGTTATTAATGAATTAAAACCAAATTCACCAAAAACCTAAAAATCAAATTGTCAAGGGGGAGATATTATGTTCAAAAGTGATGTACATTTGAATGGAAGTGCGCGTCAGCTTCGAGAAGTGAAGTGGAAGTGCTTAGATAACTCAAGTAGTTTTCAAAATTTCCAAGAGCTTTTGAAAACATTCAGGAGCTTTTATGAAACTTCCTGGAAATCTTAAGAAAATTAAGAAAAATGTGAAAAATGTAAGGTAAATATTAGCTGAAAGCTTTCTAAAATTAATCTAAAGCTCTTCAGAAATTTGCCAGTGTTTAAAAAATCAAGAAAATGTTAGATCGTATAAAGTTCTCGTTAAGCTTTTGAAAATTCTAAAGAGCTTTTACAGATTTTTTTGAAGCTTTCATAGAAAGCATCAGAATCCTTTCATAGAAAGCTTTAGAAACCGTTTTTAGAAAGCTTTTTTTTTTTTTTTAATAAACTATAGAATCCCTTAAAAATTTAGAAACCTTTCTTAGAAAGCTTACTTAAGGAGAAAGCTCTAGCTTTCTTTGGAAAGTTCTATAAGAAAACTTTTTTTTTAAATTTCTTAGAAAACATTCGTGTAAAGCTTACTTAGAAAGCTCTTGAAAGCTTTTTCAGACAGCTCTAGAAAGCTTTAGTAATTTTTTTTAGAAAACTTTAGACAGTTTTCTTAGAATATGAAAGCTTTTTAAAAGCTTTAGTAAGCTTTTTTTGAAGTTTTTGCAAGCTTTAGTATAGAAAATGAAATTTGTAAGATGAAAGCTTTTCAAAGCTTTAGAATTGGAGCTTTAGAGATCTTTTCAACAAAATGTGGAAGTGCTGGAACTAGTGTACGTCTTTCTAGTCACATAATATTTTCCCCTTGCCTCTTGTTATACACAACAATTCTACCAAAAGATCTATCAAATGATTTTCACTTCTTTGCAAAAAAAATTTGTGATTCTATTCTAATTTTGTCAACTGTAAATTTTCTTCTGGGAGAAAACCAATCGATATGCGGTCAAGGAAGTTTTCTTAAACTTTGTCAAACTGCCATTTTGCTCCCCGGGAAATTCTTTTAATTAAAGTAAATAACTGGTAAGTTTGCTTCCACGAATATTTTCCACATATTGCACGGAGGGTGTTTGGGGGGGGGGGGAATGTAATTTTAAGTTTTCCCATTTATTCTCCGGGATGCCTCCCCTCATTGTCTGTCTTTGAAAGAAGATCGTGCGTGTTTGGGGTAATTTTTGTGGGGGCGCACACAGTGAAATTGGCGAGCCTTTCGGTGGATGCAAAAGAGAAAAGTTTTTTTTTTCGACTGGGGCCTCTCTGTGAATAACAAATTCTTAGACAACTTATACTCATCCCCCCAAGAATATTTCCATGTATATTGGACATTTGTGTTGCTGTTGAATCAGCATACATTTTGGTTCTTTCTCTCACAAGAATTTTTCTCCACAGTCACACAAATATGCTCCACAGCACAAGACAATTTTGAACAATTCTTTAGGGTATATATATGGCGGAGGAGTCGGAAAAATTTGCTTTTCTCCCCATCTGCATATTTCCAAGAGGATTTTGCCTCATATAACATATCTAATAATATTCTTTTTTTTCTTTACTTTCTCCACCCGCCCCCCACCGCCCCCTCACCTGGTCTATGAATGTGCTTGAAAACACGAAGATATATTTATGATGTGGTGTCGAAGTTTTACATTATTTTTGAGCAACAATATTCCAATGGCGTAGTTGGGGAGCTTCGATGGATTGAAAGTGTGAGAAAAGCAATATTCTCAACAGTGTCTTCTGAATACAAATAGAAAATTATTATGTCTTGACTTTTTTCATTGATGGAGAAGGCAAAAAAAGCAAAATATTAATATTCGATAGATCTCCTGTGTGTGTTTGAGAAATTCTCCAAATTCTCATCTGCGCACCTTCTTGCTGTGTCTCACATGCAAATCTTATTCGCGAGAATATGATTAGAGCGCGTTGCTGGGGAAAATCATGCGGCCATTTGAGAAATTTTCCCTCTTCCAATCGATTTCCAGAGCGAGTCTTTCCATCCCCTTTTCATAATCCTCACCCTTCATTTTGTTGTCTCGCGCGTCACCCATGCCGAATCTCAACCAGCGATACAAAAGACATAAAATGGCAATCACACTCAACAGGGGGAAAATATTAAAATTTCTGCGAATACAACTGTTGATTGGGACGAATAGCTTATAGAGATGATTCTCTACACTTTTTACACAATTTAATTGATGACTTTCATGGCGTGATTCTGTCCAATTTATGCTTAAATGAAGTTAAAGTGTTTTGTTTGATCAATTCGAGATGTTAAAAATGCTTTGCTTTACGTTTTGAGGGTCGTTTAATAAATTTTTAATAGCAAATTGTATAAATTTAGGCGCTCAAATTAGTCTAAAATGTATATAGTTTAAATATTTAATGAATTGGCCAGATCACTCCCAAATCACCAAATCTCGACTGGACGTGATCTCCGGAATCCGAAAATATCCATTTCCAAAATTTGTAGCCATCGATTTCCATAAAAATTTAATCCTTTTCCGACATATTCGAGTTTTTCACCATAAAAATTAAGCCTAATATAGTAACGATATGGCGAGACTGGTCAGGAGCGTCTCCTGAAATCCTATACTATAGGGGGTAGTTCCCTCCCTTATAGTACGGCATATATACAAATTCATCAATTTTCTGAACATTTGCGATTTTTACAAAACATATATAAGAAAACTATTTGAGAAAATGTAAGATGGGGTGCGTCAGGGCAGGCTTCTCTATAATTCTTTACCGTAAAAGAGTCAGTTCCCCCCTACATTCATAGGAATCTCATACAAGTTAGTGTATTTGAACTTTAAATAACTTTGAATTTAAAAAAAAAATGCTGTCAGATTCTTTCTAAGCTAATAAACTACTTGGAAAAAAGAAATCCCGAAAAAAATCTTTAATAAACTTGAAGTTTTTATCTTGCGCTTAAATGAGATTGACAATTTTCATTCGAAATGATTTTTTAACGATTAGGGGAGTGCGGGGCAGTCAAACAGGGGGTTCAAACAGACAATAAATCTTGAATATAAAACCAGATACAAGATTGAAAACTTGTAAGGCAAATTAAACAACTAAATGAAACCTTTTAATTGAGAAAAATGTAGCTGTAAATAAAAGAAAAAATATTTTGATAAAAATGTCAAAAAATCGGAACTAAAAGCGCTATAGAGACAATAATTTTAGTAAACATGCATATTACTAAGACATTAAATTAAATAGTAGAATGGTCTCATTTGCTTGAAAAATGTAACAACAAACAGTCATGTTTAAAAGTGCCCCACATGTGTAAAAGCGAGCGGAAAATTTTTAATTTAGGGAATGGGCCAACCAGTTTTTAAAGCCTATACCCAAGGGTAGCCCATAGACTACCCATAGACTAATATGCTAATGCTAATGCTGAAAAATTGATACCAAACAAGAAAGTATAGGGGAAAGCTTTGAGGCTTCGAACACTCGTCGGCGCACGAAGGCTTCGCACACTTCATTTGATTTGCAAAGCTTCAAAGAATTCCCCTACAGAGTTCCCAGTGCTGTTTACTGTCTTTCCACAAAACTGTCTTGAATAAAAACCTAAAATTGCTGTTTGAGCTGCTCCGCTCTCCTCTATAAGTAAAACTTTCGGCGCTCAAACTGTTTTTTTGAATTTTTAGTTAAATATTTAGGCAATTGAATAATTTTTAACCTTTTAATTGAATAAATTTAGTGTAAAATTCTTAGGTTTCAGATGTTTTGATGAATTTTTATTCGCTAACTACTTATTATTAAATTTGATATTGATAATGTTCTCACAGATCTACGGGATGTGATTTTATAAAGAATTACCCGCTTTTTAGCGGGTAATTCTTTATAAAATTTACAAAAGCAGAATTTTTTTAGAAAGATTTTAGGGCTCTTAGTAATTATTTTGGTGTTCAAAACACTTTAATAATTAGGACTATATACCTATAAATTTTTTAGACACTGAAATCACTTTTAAGGTTTTTTAACCTGTTGTAAATAGTAAACAATTCAGAATGTAAACAATCCAACTCACCACTACATTCTCCTTGTCCTCCTTGCCTCATTTCCTGGGCTATTGAAGCTGAGGGGGTGAGTTGAAGCGACGAAGAAGGAGGTTAAAATGCGATTTTAAGATGGAACATTGGAGGTACTCAGAAGTGCATTATCGAAGGTGTCTTCAAACCACATCAACAGCAATGTGGTTGACCTCTGAGGAAGCGTCTGGACGAGATAAGATTCAGTCGGAGAGGATGGCAAGAAGGGAGACCTGAGAGTTCATTGCTGTGTTGCCGTCATTCATTAATCACTTTGGCCACTGATGGCGCAAAGGGATGCTGCCATGGCAGAAAAATCGACCATCTTGGGCTTTTGAAAGGTGAAGAGGAAGAAACCTGCTCGGTTCCATGCTGCGCGCGATATGACCAAAACAGAGAGAGACAGAGAAATGCAAACAATTATGGCTGCTGATGATTCTCTGATTCCATTCTCGGTGCCCTTCGTACCTCGTTTTTTTTTTAGGGGAGAACAGAGGGTGAGTCAATTTACGTATTCTGCTGACTATAGCAGCTGGACAATGTCTGTTTGTAGAGGATTTAAAATTTCGCCAATGGCGCGCTTTTCTTGTCATCATCAGCAATTTACACGAATTTTCCCACCCCCTCCCTCTCTGGGCAACTCTTTGGCACTTCATCGACAGGAAGAGCACACGCAGACCATTTTCGGGACATCCAGGAAAAAAATTGCATAAGTCATGCCATTATATATGACGTGTTCTTTGTTGAAATTGCAAGCGATGTGCTCGAACGTGACGAAATTGCTGATCACAGCCAGGGTGAACATATCACATCGTACACATTAATAAGTTATGAAGGCGAGTCACAGAACTCAAGAGAATTCCTCCTGAGAGACACAGTTGAGGCACTTTTGGGGGCATTTTCGATGACCGACGAAAATTTCATTGAGAAATGATTGAAATCTATGTGATTAGGCAACATTGGATGGAAGAGGAATTTTAGCAGAGGCGGTTTTCATTCAAGAAAACAAGTTGTGGAAAGAAGATCAGTTGAGAAACACCTGAATATCTGATCTTATAAAGAGGAATTGTTGGAAAGAGAAAATTTCATGAAATTTATTCAAATCGTAGGAAAAATACATAAAATTTTGTAGAGAAAAATTCACAAAATTCGCAAATTTTTCCGATTAAATGTTTCTGCAAAATTTTAATAAAACTTGTCTCAAATCTTCAATAATCTCAAAAAATTTCTGAAAAATTTATGTAAATCTTCTCTTAACTTCAAATAAACCATCAATAAGTTTTAAGCTGGCCCATTAGTTCAGTTAGCTAACCGATCCCACAATTATAAAACGATTTTAAAAATATCTTATTTTAAGGAACGACTTTTATAGGTTTTATAGGTATTTTGGCTATAACGGCAAAATTAAATGCAAGAAAATTATTCATACAATTTTCTTGGGCTTCCTATCTAGACGATATTCTCTGAGAAAAATTCTCCAGAGATCTTTTAATGTTACGAACATCCATATCTTAATGTCTCTAACACCAGAAACTTTCTGGTAAGATTTCATAAATATATTCAACACCTAAAATTCCTAAGAAATTCGGGGTCATTCTCTTGATGGGTGGAAAACAATGCGAGAACAGTTTGAGAAAACACCATAAACAGTTCGCCTAAATGATGAAAATCACGTGAAAATTGTCGCCTGCAGTGAATCCCGCACGAGCTCGTCATTTAATCTCCCCGCAGAGCCAATGGCCAGAAATGAGGGGAGACCGCATCACAAAGGCGCTCCGAAATTGCAATATCTGCGTGATAATCGCTGCAATTATTCGCAATGCTCGAGCATGAATGTTTTTATGGGCAATGTGCGGAGTGTATTATTAAAAATGATCACGTAATGTCTTATGGACTCTCCTTTTCGGTAATTTCTCAACTTATACACTTTTTTTCTTCTCTCTCTACTCGGTAAATGAGGGTTAAATCTGCGATGCACTTTGTGCCCGTCCTCAATCCAATTTCGATGATTGTCCCACAACCCTCGAAAAACGGTCTTATGTGCGAGTCCGTTCTGATCGATTTATTTTTATTGCTGGTGTAAAATGGTAGTGTTTGGAGTGTGAGAAAAACGAATGTTTATAGCCATGTTTATTTTCCTGGGGAGGCCCTCGTGGAAGTCCATCAGTGCACTTGCGAGAGCCACACGAGGCGAGAAAAGGCATGATAAGTCTCTTGGTAGATCCTCTTGGTGGATCTGTGATTCTTTTTTGAGAAATCAGAATGGATATAGACAACAAAATACCTTTAACAAAACAGTAAGAAAAAATTGGCTTTTTTATAAGCCTTGTTTAAAGTTTAAAGCTGGCTTAAACCTGAATTAAATTCAAGTCTAGCTTAATGCTTGAAGTTGGCTTAAAACTTAAAGCATGTCGAAAGCTTAAGACTGGCTTCAAGCTTACTCAAAGCTTAAAGCTGTTTTGAACTTGATATTTTGACTAAATGAAATTTTAACTAGGAATAGCCTTAAGCTTAAAGCCGCCTTAAGACTGGCTTTAAGCTTATGGCTGTTTTCAACTTAAGGCTAACTTTATGCTTATTCTAACTTTAAGTTTAAGGAGACTTGGTGCAGTTTTAAGACTGGTTTTGGTTTCTTAACTTAAGGTTAATTCTAAGCTTAAAGCTGTCTTAAACCCTATGACTGACTTAAAGCTGTCCTAAATTTAAATCTGGCTTGAAGTTGGTTTAAAATTTAAAGCAGGTCCAAAGCTCAAAGCTAATCTAAAACTAAAGCTTGGCTTTAAGCTTGAAGTTAACGTAAACCTCAAAGATGGTTTAAAGCAGAAGGCATGCTTTATGCCTAAGGCTGATTAAAGTTTAAAGTTTAGGGCTGACTTTAAGTTTGAATGTAACTCAAAGCTAACACCTTAAGCTTGAAGTTAACGTAAAGCTAGAAGATGGTTTAAAGCTTATGGCTGGCTTTAGGCTTTAAGCTGTTTAAAGTTTAAAACTTAGGGCTGGCTTTAAGCTTGTAACTAAGTTAAAACTTAAGGCTTGTTTTAGGCTTTAAGCTGACTTAAAACTTAAAGCTGACTTTAAGCTAGTGGCTAAGTTTTGTCTAAGTTTGAGTTTAACTTAAAACTTAAACCTGGTTTAAAGTTTTGGACTGGCTTTAAGTTTGAAGATAACTTGAAACTAAAATCTGGTTTAAAGCTCAGGGCAGGCTTTAATTTTGTTAGCTAAGTTAAAGCATAAGGCTTGCTTTATGCTTTAAGCAGACTTACAGCTTAGGACTGGATTTAAGCTTGTGGCTAAATTAAATGCTATTTCCAAAAATGGTATTTCAAGTTGTTCAACTTTAAAAATTTTAAATTAACAGACGGTTACAATATAAAAAGGTTAAAATATATATATTAAATAATATTTAGGTACTTCATGCTTTTTCGAAATCTTAAGATTTCTAATAAGATTTCCCAAAATTTCAAATCAATTGGGATTAACTTTGCTTTTCAACCGACTACAAGAGCTGTGATTCTGTAAGAACCACATCCCAATTATCTGAATGTTTATTGTTTTTTGTGCAATATTAAATATTTGTAAAAGTTGCTTATAAATCGACATCGCAGAATAATTTACACAATTGCATTAATGCCTTGTCAACAATTCATTTTACCATCAAGTTTTCTAATTAAAATTTTGCTCTCTCCCTTTTGTGTCTTTACATTCAGTGAAATGCGAGAGCCTTCCTTTATCTTACCCAATGCAAATGAGCCATATTTAAGCTTCCAAGTGGCCAATTAAGTGAGATAAAATTCTCATTATATATGTCGCAATGTGCCAAAAATTCCATGCGCTCGCAGGAAAAGTGTCGATGGAGGGAAATTTTTGTCTTGTCTCTATGTTACCGACAGAAAGCTCTCACCGATGAGACGAGAGATGGCACTATGCGTTCTATTTTCCTACTGGAATCTCCCTCGAGGCACCCCTTGAACTTCCCCTCATGCTTTCATGTCTGCAGAGTCTCTTCTTGCAGGAATTTCTTTTTCATATGTACATATATAGCACAGAGAGACATGAGGAACGAGTTTTGTTCCTCGCATGCGATGCAGAATGACTTTTCACTCTTCAGAGGAATCTTTCAGATGTGAGCGATGAACAAAAAAATTAAATTAAATTTTCATTTTTATCAAAATTCATTAAATTTTGTGCTGAGTGGCGCAACCATATCATTTTCGTCCCTAATTATCACTCTTTATTTATATATTCTAATAATAAATGAGAGGGCACACAAGAATCTCGTTCGAGTCGTAAAACTTTTACGACTTTTTAATGGATATACTTGCCGCGACTTTTTTTTCCTCCTCTTATGTGTTGTTTCCATAATTTACAAAGTCACTCAAGTCCGTATTGGTGAATAAACATTCGGCCGAGAGTGGCTGAAAAAATAGAGCCAAATAAATTGAAATTCAATTCAATGGCGAGATGGGATCCCACTTATGGAGGCTGGGTGGTGGCTGGAAAAACTGACTTTCGACAGGCATTTCATCACATCTGCAGAGATATTTATTGTAGTTACTCGTAATGGTTTCTGTAAGAGGGCTTTTAGAGGTCGTTCGGAGCTTTTTTCATATTGTTAATTTTTAATCTTTCTATATTTTATTACTCATTTTAAACTACTTCTATTTTTTATGATTGGGTTTTGTAAGAAAAATAATTTAGTCAGTCAAAGGCGAAAGGCCAGCAATGTTTTCTTTAAGTTATTGCTTATGAGATTTACAATTTGACTATTTAAAAAAAAACATATTGGCAAAGTTCTATGTCTTTTAGCTTTATTTCCATTTGATGCTCTTTAAACAATTCAAAAAATTTAGAAATTAAAATTTTAAAGATAATTTGAGGTGTTATACTAATCAAAAAGCGATTTTTTCAAAATTTAAAAAACAACCGTTAAGCAAAATGTCTCAAAAAGCGCTCGTTGAACCATCTGATTAACTTTTGCATAGTTATTTCTAAACTTTGAAAACTTTAAAACACTCTTTAGAAAATGATCCCAAAATCGTTTTCCTAATTCAAATTTGACCGCTCTTTCTCATTTGAATCCCTCAAAAACGTTTTAGCACTGCAAAAAATAAGATAGTAACATTTCTTTTCTTTTGTTACAGATAAATCTCCGGACATAAGGTAAGTCACCCCGACATTCTTAGTTCAGGATTAAATGCGAAACCATTCGATAACGATCACCCTCTCAGTTCCCATGGAAGTCCTTTTCGAGCCGAGTTGTCTTGCGAGAGAAGTGTGAATAATGTCACAATAAAAACCCTCAATATTATAAGCAATTTAACGCCCAATGAATTGATATAGCAATAGTAATAATCGTAAGGAAAAAAAGGAAGCAGAAAAAAATAAGCCAGGAAAAAAGTCTCTCTTGAATCCGTTCACGGAAAAAGTCACCTCAAGCCGAGGCACTTCTCTTGCTCTCTGTTGCGCCCAAATGATGAGAAATCATCCAAGAGAGACACGACGAGCCCCGAAATGGGCGTGGATTATGTGAATATCTCAAGTAAATGCATTTTATGTTACCATAAAACCTAATGTGTATGACTGAAATGGCGATAATGTCATAATGAAGAAGGTGAGAGCTTTAAGTGTGTGCATTAAGTTTCAGTTTGAATTCATCGTGAGTGTGAAAGAGACAAACACTTACTGCCTCTTGTAAGTGAAAGAAGTAATTTACCCATTTCACATCTAGATGGTGTTAGTTGGAGCGAGATGGAGTGTTGCAGACGATGCTGATGAGTGGGACAGATGGAGGTGAAATGGTGTGAAAATTTGATGCGGAAACCCTCATGCGATCGAATGAGTAAGTGAAATGACAAGGGGAATTGTTTGATGTGTGCGAAGAGGAAGAAATCTGGCTACTTGTTTACAATTATAGCCATTTGTATGGCCAACACTATCAACTAGAAAGAGATAAAATCAAGTGTTATATGCCCTTTTTACACCATGAATATCACATTGCATCGTGCAAGCGGTGAGCAGCACCACCTATCGGACGACCAAAAACAGAGATGCAAGATGTTCAGGTATTTTTGCTGAATTGGCCACCCCCTGGCATCCATCGTCCTTGCAATTTAAATTGCTCCAACTATATATGCAGGCGTATGCTCCATTAGGGCTAATTAGATGGCCTTGGATGGTCATTAGTTGGATGGTTTTTTTGGGTCATGATACGCGCGACAATTGACGCAAATTGGCAAAATTGATCAAGTGCATTCATTTGTGCACTTTTTTCCACATAGCAAAAACTTAATGTGTGCGAAAGAGACAAAGAGAGCTGAAAAAGCTCTCACATGAGCTTTTCACATCGTGAAAAACCGTCAATTATGCACATCTAAACTGGCCCGTTATGTCCACCCCTCCGGTCAGTGGGTGGAAATCCTTGCCCTCGACAGTTCGGGAAAAAGCTCCCCAGAGTGTGGCCCCCCACAAAAAGCGTGTGTGTGCGAGCGAGAGGGTAGGGAATTCGATTGAAGGCGATGAAAATCAAACAGTGCTCGTTTTCGTGTTTGCCATAACGTCAGACAAGAGCAGATATCATATCTTGGCTTTGGGTGAAGGAACGGAAAAAAGTGCTCAGTTGGTCGGCGTGCGCTGAAGTGAGAACGACAGAGGCCAACAGCGCGGTTTAAGGCGAAAATCGTGCAGCTTTTGTATTGTGTCATAAACGAACTACTTCTCATAACGTAAACAGCTTCGGACTAATACGATCGAGTCACCTTGACTGTTGCATCGTTCATTTTTATTATATATATTTATTGGCAATTATATATAATATCGGGTTTTGCAAGCTGGAAAAGCTTAAGGATTTTTCTCTCTCTCGCTCCGGGGAAAATTCAAAGGGTAATTTTTCCGCCATGCAGCTCTAAACGACATTTTTTTCGGCCCGAAATTGTTGGTGTTTTATTGTGCTGTGCAGAGGGATTTTTTCACGTGGGCAGAGAAAACAGAAAGTGTTGAAGGAAAAAAAGTGTTATATTTCTGGTGGCAAAAGAAAGGTGTAGCGCAGAGACACAAGGAATCACCACGTGCTTCGGAGGCAATAAAAATGTTGAGGGTTGTTAAAGTCATATTGTTTTATTATGGCTAAATTTAATGGTCAGTTGAGTAGAATCCGTGAGATTGGCAAGCATATGAATCAACGGTGGACAATGCTTGACACAGAACACTGAAACCCTGTGCCATCGGATTAAATGTGCACTTGCTGAAAATCCAGAGAATTTTATCGCACCATCCAATTACAATAAATTTAATTTCTTTTATCACCACAAAAAGTGACGAACGATTTTAAAACGGAGAGTTGTGCAACTTGAAGGGTTAACCAGAGACACGGAAGCTTCAAGTCTATTAGGCGAAGAAACAACCATTGAGAAATCATCATTGTTGATGACCCAATAAAAAATTTTTACTAGTGTTTACACTGGTAAGTCGTAAAGAGGCAAAAGGAGTTACTTCTACGATATTTACCCACAAAAAGAGAGAAGAAAATTATTTGCCACCAACACAATTGCTTCGAGAAGAGCGCCCCATCAGGAAAAACAGATTGAGAGAAAAGCTTTCAGCGCCTCAGCAAAAAAAAATTGTGGACTGTGTATGTTGAATTTTCCGAAGCATAGTGACTGTTTGTGAAAAAAAGACTCGAACGAAGTGAGTAGAAATCATTGTTTATCCCATTAACACCTAATTAAAACCACCAAATCCACCGGGAAAAGTAAACCATAATATATATTGCAAAAGAAATATTGTCTAACTAAATCCAATTTTTGAAACGCACCGCGAGACAAAGGGAGACTAATCTCAACTAATAAATAGTATGTGCGATGTCAAAATTCCTCTTTGATAGTATGCTACCAAAGTACTCACAGTTCCAGTCACTCATAAGTTCCCAAATTTCCTCGCAAACACCAACTGTGTCACAGACGCCCAACTCCGAAGGCAGCCCCTTGGCAAGCTCCGAAGGAAGCCCCAGCTCCCCGCCAACAAGTAAAATGTACCCCTATGTCTCCAATCACCCATCGTCGCATACAAGCCTGTCTGGTATGCCGGGATTCTCTGGCCTAGATGATAAATCGTGCAGGTGAGGGGAGCGTCCGTCCACGCATATTTTCCCCGACGGCAAAATTTCCACACACATTATTTTTTTTCATATATAGATACACTGAAAGCATGATGAACACGTATCAGTCCATGGGTGTGCCGCCGAGTGCGTCTAGCTTTGCACAATTCTACCAAGCCGCCTCCGCCGTGTCCGCGGCGTCTGCCGGCGCCATCGGCGTCGGGGTGGATTCACTGGGAAACGCCTGCACACAGCCCTCGTCCGGGGTGGTTTCCACCGGCGGCACAGGGCAGACCATCACCGACATTCCACGATATCCCTGGATGACTCTCACAGGTACGTGAAGTCCTTCTAAAACTTATAATGCCCGATGCCCGAATGTATGAACACCTAGACAACTTTTTAAGATTGAATATAAAGTGTTGAAGAGTTTTTGTACAGATTTCTTTATTTGTTAAACAGTTTACATTAGTTAGCAGCCCTCTAATGATAGCGCCTCCATCACCAACCTTGAGAATAATAAGATTATAAGAATCCGGCTTCGAATGACAGAATTTCTTTCTTGTTTTCTCTCATTTCTGAATTCAATATTCCTCTTTTCTATTTCATTCTTACAAAATTTCACTTCTCGCGACTAAGTTCCGACCTTACTGCAGTTTTCTTGTAGTTTTTCAATGAATAACCAAAGTGAAAAGATGGAAAAACGCCTTGCGACGGCTCGCTTGGATACACATTTGACAGCTCTAACCAACAGCGCCTCTAGCGTAAAATAGACAAAACGTTAGTTCACTTTTGAGCCACTATACCACCCAAAACCCATTTTTTATCCGAATTTTTCAATTGAATTTAAATCGTTTAAGCAAACAGACTTAACATCAAACTTAAAAAGTTGTCTAAGTGTTCATACATTTGCCAATAAGTCGATAGTGGGGAGAATGAGAGGTCAAATATACAATTAATTCGCCTAATTTAAAAAAAAAAGCTGGTCTAATTTATAGTTTTCTTTGTTGATTAAAGACTTTTCAAGAAAAGTTTTCTTACAATTTTTAAGAGAAATTTTTTTATTAATAAACACATAAAGTATGTCTTAAAATAATTTGTTTCTTTGTTATAACAAAATATTCCAGACTCTAGATTTCAACCTCAAACGGTTTTTAAAACATGAAAAGTTCTTTTATTATACATAGCATTTTTTATATGTATACGTATTTATCGTTTTAAGTATCAATCTTAAGTTTCCGGGCAATATGCTTAATAAATCTCATTTCCCGGAGTGGAAAATCATAAAATTTCAACAACATTATTAAGGAATTTCTATTTAATTCTATTAAAAATGGGTTAAAAGACTGATTTAATTCATTTTAACAGATCTTTTAAATCTTCTTAATTTGATTTCTAAACAATTTATATTTGACCAAATAATTCTCCCCCTCCCCTATGCATCTCTGAGATATAAAATACCTTTGAATCCTCACAAAATCCAACGGAATTCCTCAGTCTCCATTGTGGAATTCCTATAAATTCGACACGTGCTCTAGCCTAGAGCGGGTCTAGGAATTCTTTAAATTTCGCCTGAGGGATTGTCAAGTGAAACACGGAAGGCCTCACCCACATGGAAAGTGTTTAATGTCTTGTTAGTAATTTTTGGGATAGGGGAGGGGGACGAGAGGGAAATTATGTAAGCATTGAGCAATTAAAGTCGAGACTTTTGTAATGGTTCAGTGGAGATTAATAATAATAATTCGGGTGGCCAAAAAATGTCACACACACACAAGCATTTTTCCCGTCTGATGGCCTCATTTCTCATGAGAATGTTGGTGAGAGTGTCAAGAAAAAAAAGTCAGTTGTGTTTTCACAAAATTTGACATGAATTATCATTAGAGGCACTTTAAAAAAAAAAGAGACACACACAAACCAACCACATGGGATGGTATGTGACTGTCTGGAGGAAGTGACGAGAGAGAAAGCACAGTAAATTAGTCAAAAGAGCCCACCAATTCGGTGACATTGAACTTGTGGCGGCTCAAAATACCCATTTTGTGGTTGCGATCAGTCGATGGAGCCGCCGGGTATGGAGCATAAGCTTGATAAGCCTGTTTCCCTTCTTCGGCCCCGACAAATGGATAACTTTACCACTAGGTCGACTAGGGTGGGAGGGTGAGAGGGAAAAAATTGCGACTTATACAAATTTTCCGTCTCATAGAGCGTCGCCATAACACTTTCGCATCGGCCATCGAGGAACCCCATTGTATGGCCTTACAAATGTCACACCACATAACATTTTCATTCTCATCTCGAGGCCCCGTCACCCTCCTGCAAAATGCCGACGGTTTGCAATTGTGGAGAGTGATGTGAAAAATATTGACTCGAACGCACCATAAAGCTCCTGTCACGGAAGGGGGTGGGAAAAGCTCTCTCTCTCTCGATACCCACCTCAGTCACTTGAACTTCCGAAGCACAAAAAAAGACTCTTATTTTCCGAGGAGGTTTGAGGGAGAGTGATGAAAAAATTACAAATGGGCGTTATTGCGAAGGAAAAAATTTCCCCACCCCCATCTAGAAAATTTTCCCCACTCGGATGGGTGGCAAAAGCGCCTCTCAAAATGATGAAGACATGGCAAGAACTTTTCCCACCCTCCCCACCCCCTATAACTTGTGATAGGGTGAAACTGTACGCGAGTGAGGACTATATGGGCAAATAGTAAAAGAGCAAAAAATTTATTATAAAACAAACCATAACAGTAAAATAAATCTATATTGTCCCATTTAACTGGTTTTTATTAAGAAAATTACGTCTATATGCCAGAGGAAAATGACTTTTTTCATAGCCCAGAGAGTCATTTTTATAAACAAACATCGCCACATATGATGCCTGGGTGCCCCAAAACACGTGGAGAGGAGTCACTATTTTAGCGCCCATCGACACTAAAGCGCATAGCCCAGGCTCTATGGGATGATTGTTACGATGTCCGAAAGGCAAATGGTCAAAAAAAAAAACCCCACCACAAGAAGCTAGAGTCATCAATGGGTGTCACAATCTTTTATATGGGAATAACTTTCCACGTAAATTGAAATGCAGAGGGTGGAAAAAAATGACTAAAGTAACATTGTGACCATGATTTCTTGATACTCACTGCGATAATCGCTGTTATTAGTCATTTGACAGAGTTGTAAAAATTGATTTAATGACAGAAAATGAGCTGCAATGTAAAGTCATTTTGTTTAGTGGAATAGAGGATATAGGGGGGTTTTCAGAGAGATAATTATTTAAAAGTCAACCGATTCAATCTTGGAAATGATTATGGAACGGAAAATTTCTTATTAGATATATTTGACTATTTATTTTACTAATACTAAACCTTTAAAGTTCAGAAGAAAACTGACGCAAAGATAATTCAAAATTTTAATTCGAATTGATTAATTTTTTTTACAAAATTTACTGATTTTCTACAAAAAGTTCATTGAAAAACTTTAACCCAAAAGGATAGATATTATGGTCAAAAAGACGTAAACCACTTCCAGCATTTCCACTTTTGGTAGAAAAGTTCCCCAAAGTCCAATTCGGAAGCTTATCAATTTTATTTTCTAAAGTCTTCTAAAGCTTTCTATGAAAGTTTTCCGAGAAAGCTTTTTAGAGCTTTCTGAAAAAGCTTTGTAATAAGAAAGCATCATATAAAAGTTTCCTATGGTTTTGTTTCTTACAAAAGCTTTCTATGAAAGCTTTAACAAAATTGACAAAATGTTTCCAGAATTTTCAAAAGCTCTGTGAGAACTTCAAAGGATCTAAAAATTATCCAAAAGCTTTAAGAATTTTACATATTTTTTAAATGTTCGTAAATTTTCGCAGAGCTTTAAAAGTAATTTTAAAAAACTTCCAGTTAATCAAGTTTTCACTTATAAGTTTAGAAATTTCTCTTAAAGCTCCTGAAAGTTATCAAAAGCTCTTAGAATAATCTATGTCTCTGAACGAACTTCCCAAAGTTCCTTAAGCTTTAGGCTGGCCCTAAGCATTAAGCTTTGAGCTAGGCTAGTCTTAAGCTTTATGCTAGCATTAAGCTTTAAACTAGCCCTTAAATTTTAGTTAGCCTTAAGCTTTAGGTTACCTTAAACTTTAAGCTTGCGTTAAGCTTTAGGTTAGCCTTTAGCTTAAGTTTTAAGTAAATTTTGAGCTGTCTTCTAGTTTAGGCTAGTCTTTCAGTTATCTTATGACTTATCTAAGAGTTTTAAAGTTGGGTTTTAAGTTTAAAAAATTAAGTTTTTTTCGGTTAACATCACTTGTTTTCTCTAAATCTGTACAATTTTTATTAAATTTTATGCTCTTGTTTTCTTGAACAATATTTGATTTTTTACTCAAAGAATTTACCTTTTGTGTTGATTAAGAAAGTTTTTAAATTCCAGAAACATTAGAAAATCTATTCAAATTGAAAAATAACTCTGAACTTCTTGGGAACATAAATCAGATGAATTTATAACTTTTTTTAAAATCCTGAGTTACTATAGGCATTATATTAAAATATCTCTCCAACGTGATCCTCCTCTCCTCTATACGTGAATTAATTATAGAAAACCTGCTTAAAATTCTCTAAGCGACAATATGCAATATAAATGATGATTTTTATTGAAAACAGTTCAACAATGAGATATTGTGGACACTTATGATCCCCATAACTGCCTCATCGTGGGTGATTTTCTGCCCTGATTTCCATCTGTATCGGCTCTTCTCATTCACTACTTGTGGGATGATTTTTCCTTGCGGATGAAATCCATAGACACTCCATTAGCATACAAAATATCTTTCTCACTCTACCACACTGTGTTTAGACAAGCCCCAAATTGGCCGTTTAGAATCTCATTCGCACTCATCGAGTGGCGGTTTTTCGGGCCATACAAAACGGAAATAGATTGAAAAACATTCTCGCGCGCAATTCAGAATGCTCTGGTGTGTTTGGCATTATTTATAAAAGTGATATTTCACGGTTTTTTTCAATCACCAATTGATGTGTGGTAAAAGTCAAATGGAAGAATTAATGACCAACCGCACATGTTCCTAATTTTCAGCCATAAGCAAATGAGTTATTTGTATTTTGAAAAGAAATAAATCCCCATTCGTATTGGGTGGATTTCCGCGTGAATCCAGGTGCTTGACCAGGCGTCTCCATTCATGCAGCATATGCTTTTGTGCGTGAATTGGAGCTTTTATTAAAAATTGAAAAAATTAATGCTTAATAATTTATCGAAACTTCCGTGGTTGATTTCAATGGAAGACGCAAGTGAAGAGAAACAGAAAAACTGGCCCCGAAAAATTATCAATGGGTCTGAGAAATACAGAAGCCCCCACTTTATTCACATTACACTAATTTTTGTGGGGCTATAACAATAATAAAAGTCAAATAATGGCAATAATCATCATAATTTGACATGGTGATTTTTTTCTTTCTCTTTATTCTTCTCTCAACGAGCGCTTCAAGTGATTGTGAGCAAAATAGAGGCTCACATTTTAATTAATCATCATCACAAGCGTGTGTTAAAGAGAGATTTTGACCGTGTGTGTGAAAAAATTGTACACAATGTTAAGAGAGGAATTCCGATGAAAACTGCGTGATAATATGTTTGTTAACACACCAATTTGGTGCTCAATAGTGTCGTGACACGACACATTAAAAATACCCCTAACCGTCATTTGCTTAAAGATTATTTCCATTCTAGACGAATAAAAAACCTTCAATCTAATAATTTATCAAGTGAGAGAGAGAGAGGGTAGAATTCTCATGAGATATTTCATGATGAGGATAAATTCTAATATAATATAGCGTTAAGCATTTGTTAATTATCATTTGAGACTTCTCTGTGTGGTTATTGTAAGTAAATCGTTTGAAGTTTATATTATGTTTAGTGTTCTTAAAACTGAAGATGTAAAGGAGTGAGAGAGGAATGTGATTTTTTTCTGCTTCCCAACTCACTCTGTGAAAAGATCAATTTGTTTATTTTCTCAAGCATAAACTCCTCAAATTAAACATTTAACCACAACCCAGAACAATTTAAAATAAACAGGATATTTTGCCTCCACTTCGAAACGCCCCCAAAACTAAAACGGAGCACTTCATGGTTATATACAAGGGAGAGATATTAGGGTTAACGAGGTGTACACCACTTCCAGCACTTTTATATTTTGTATGAAAGCTCTCCAATAATTTCGGCACTTCGGAAGTCTTGCAGAATTTTGAAAGGAAGTATGAAAGAGCTTATAAATAAATGAAGTTTAAAATAGCTTTGAAAGACGCTCTAAAAAGCTTTTAAAAGAAGCTTAAAAAGACCTTTAAAAAAGTATAAATGAGTTTTTAAATAGAGTTTAATAAAGATTTAAAAGACAGCTTAAAAAAGCTTTGAAGGAAAGCTAAAAAGAGCTTTGAAAAGAAGCTTAATAAAAGCTACGAAAGAATCTGAATAAAGCTTTGAAAAGAAGCCTAAAAAGAGCTTTAAAAAAGCTTTGAAAAAGTCCAAAAAGCGTTGAAAAGAAGCTTGAAAAGAGCTTTAAGAAGTTTAAAAGAGCTTTAAAATAAAGTTTAAATGAGCTTTGACAAAAGTCCAAGAAAGCTTTGAAAAGATGCTTAAAAATGGCTTCGAAATGAAGTTTAAAAAGAGCTTTAAAAAGTTTAAAAGAGCTTTGAACTAATGTTCAAAAAAGCTTTGAAAACAAGCTTAAAAAGAAAACTTTGAAGAGCTTTAATGAAAGCATTAAAGAACTTTGAAAGGAAGGTTAAGAGTCTCGAAGGAAAGCTTTAGAGAGTTTTCATCTTAAAGTCCTGGAATTTCTTTAAAAGCTTCCAAAATATTCGAAAAGTTCATATAATCTTTTGAAAGCTCGTTAATTGTCTTAAAAAATAACATAATCCGTCCATAATTCTCAGAACTTACACTTCCAAAGACGCTAACAAACTTCCATTTAAGAGTACACCACTTCTGACGGTTAGATCTCCCCCTTGGTTATATATAATTATTTTACTATGCATTATATATAGACAAATAATGATTTTGTGAGGATCTCAAAGGAGTCACTTTAGAAATTAATTGAATTCTCTTTATCGCTGTTTAATGGTGAGAATTAACACAATTTCTTGTTTTTAGCAGAGTGGATGAACGGACCCTTCGACCGTGTCGTTTGTGCTGATTTCAATGGTAAGTTTGCATTTTAAGTCATTTTTAATCATTTTCCCAAACAACAGCCCCCCTCCCTGCCCCATAAAAGTCCCTCCACGAGCTATGACGCTATAAAAATTGATATTGACGCACTCTTTGGGTGAACCCTTTCAATCAAAAAGCGCCAAATGGGTGAAATTCTCATAAAAGGAAAAAGAGGCTCTCTGAGAGGCGCGCATCTTGTGCGCCGTGAAAACATCTCTTGCGGCATGTCTGATAAATTAGACACCGGAACACATAAAATAGCATATAATAGTGATTTTTATGATAGTTATTTCTGAGGCAATTGACATTTTAAGAATCTATTTTATGGCTTTTTAATGTGCTTTCTTCCCCATTCCATCGCATCCAAGCAAAACACACACTCGAAATGTATCGAAATGTGAAGCCAACACTTTTCTTCAATTCTCACACAAAACACATGAGAATCACTCTGTGCGTTCTTCTTCTCCCAAAAGAAATGTTTTGATTTGCCTTCTCAAATAAAACTTTCACGTCGTAAAATATGTCACCCTTTTCGTGTTCAGGAGACAATTTTCTATATTTTTTTTCTTCTCAAGCGAAGAGAAGTCTCACAAAAAAATACGACGAGGATGAGGGACGATTGCCTTGAATGAGGAATATACGCCCGTGGCTGTAAAACTTTCAAATAGTTTTATAACCTACCAGAAGATATTGTCTGCACACTCAAGAGCTCCTCCTCTGTGACCCTTTCCTTCTTGCTTTCACCTCTTACCAAAAGCAGAAATATAGTCTTCCTGTGGCGTCTTCCTCACCTGTGGAATTTTGTGTTGCTTTTCTTTCGTCTTGAACGCAGAAATATTTTGAGAAATGGATTCTTTCACTTTCAAGCGAATATTCGTTGATTAATTTTATTTTTGGAGTTTTAAACTTAATACTTATTGGAATTTTATGACATTATTAGCTTCCATTATTAATTTTTAACTGGATTTCTTAATAAGCTTTAAATAGGAAATTTAAATCTCGATTTAAATAGCTTTAAAAGGCATTATAATTTTAGGCTTTTTCTTCTACGTTTTGAGTTAGATTTAGTTAAATTTTTGTTTAAATTACAATTAAACATGCAAAAATTCTTTACGTAAAAATCATCAAAGCTTTTCAATTTTTGAAAATGCAACTACATGTTTTAATGTAATATAGTGCTTCCACGTGGAAATATTTCTGTTAACCAATTCTTTTTTTTTTTTTTGAAAACGATTTAATCGCATTTTCCAGTGAAAAATCATAAAATTTCCTCTCATATCCAATACGTTGTACATTTTTGAAAAATCTCTAAAAAGAATTTTCCGGAAAACTGGGAAAACTTTAAATAAATGCGGGAAAACCCGTTTATTTCTATTATAATACGATTTAACAGCATTTTCCGTTTATCCGGAAAATTCTTTTTAGATACTCTTCCCAAATGTAGAACAGACTGAATATGAGTGGAAATTTGATCATTATCTACTGAAAAATGCGATTAAATTGATTTCAATCGAAAAAATCTGATGACTGAATCAATTTTAACTGATGATTTAAAATTGGTCAGTAAAAAGTAATTTGTTCTGTAAAACTTATTTAAATGACATAAAAATTATCTGTATAAAGTGAAAAATGGTCAGAAACTCAAATTTTGAATATTTAATCTTAAATTACGGACAGTAAGTAATGGGTTAATCACGTAAATTGATTACTAAAATTATCAGAACTCTTGCATAAAATTTTAGCATTTCCTCATAAATTTAAAATCTTTTAAATTATATAGGTAGTGAAGAATAAAATAAAAAAACCGTTTTATAATAATAAAAATTT
>CAKKOB020000373.1:0-24717 GCA_918844115.2 Phlebotomus perniciosus | reverse complement strand
AATTTGTTCTGTAAAACTTATTTAAATGACATAAAAATTATCTGTATAAAGTGAAAAATGGTCAGAAACTTAAATTTTGAACATTTAATCTTAAATTACGGACAGTAATGGGTTAATCACGTAAATTGATTAATAAAATTATCAGAACCCTTGCATAAAATTTTAGCATTTCCTCATAAATTTAAAATCTTTAAAATTATATAGTGAAAAATAAAATAAAAAACCGTTTTATAATAATAAAAATTTAATGCATTTGTACTGAATTACTAAAGTCTTGATCTCATAGTATTTTGATCATCAAAATTATCCACATTTCTCAAAAATCTCCCAATGAAAGCAACAACTGCTAAATTCCATAAAAACACAGTGAATGTCCATAATAAAAATTACCAACAGATAGTGGCTGGAAAATTGCTTGAAAAATACCCAGTTTTCCCCCGCCAACCCTGCGAGGGGCCTCAAGGGAAATTTCAGGGAGCCACCCTCAAAGAAAGGGGGTAAATGGAAACATTATCGTAAGACACTGTCATGAACAAATCTCACAATTTACAATTGGCAATTTATCGTGGTTTTATGCGGATAAAATGCCACCCTCGCATCCATTGCAATTCCAACCATTTTGCCCAGCAACAGAGGGTGCCGAATGTGAAGGGGTTGTGCAGATATTGCACACAGAAGGGTTCTCTCTCAAAATGACGACCCCCTCTTAAAAGTCGTACATCATTTTTATCCTCACAATGTGTCAAAACAGCGCAAGAGGAGGGTTTTTATGTTTTCCCGCATCTTTTCTCAATGGCCGCGAACTTCCTTTTGTGCTTTTCGAGAGCGAAGAATTATTCCTCTTGAGAGACATCAAATGCAATTTCATTCTTCGTCCATTCTTATGGCAATTTTTCTCTGTCTCGAGTGTCTCATAAATAACTAATAAGTGGGGAAATATTCCCTCCATGAGCGCGAGAAAAAAAGTCCCTTTACGAGAGGCACAGTTACTTATTTATTCAAGTGTTAAAAAGAGGAGAGACCCACCAAGAAGTTTTCGAAGAGTTTCGCAATTTTATTGAGAGACGTTTATTGCGTCATTTGCCATCTAATGTAAAACTATCGATTGTTAGATGTGAGGCATATAGTGTTGCATGGGAAAGTAGGTGGCAATATTTGCATGGAATGCTCCCATAATCGTGCTCAATGGCAATTCTCTCCATACTTTGTCACCAATTGAATATGAGCCAAAACAATTAACATTTTGTCCCTATAATTGTAATAACAGCTATAATGTTTTCCTCAACTCAGATAAGACGGAGAGTTATTTAAGAGAGAAAAAATGGTGTTTGAGGGCAGAAAGTTGAATATTTTACACGATCTCTTGCCCATGAAATTTTAACATCCATCATCTCGCTATGCGTCAGTGAAAATGGGTTGCTGAAACGCTGATTTTCTTATCAATATCTCATGCGTTTCGCACCAATGATTCCCCAATACATATTGGCGAGTTGTTAAAGGATTCCCGTGAAGCATAAGCTTCATTGGAAAAATTGCTAATTGAGCAATCTTTGACTATTTCATACCAATAAAATCATTAACACCAATTTATGGTAGATGGGACTTTTCTAGCGGATCTGCTAGATTTTTCCCCGCAAGAAAATAATTTTCTGTTCTGTTACTTTATGCACAGGAAAAAGACACCATTGGGTGTCTCTTGGCTTAATGACTGTAATCACATTAATTACTTTATACGCTATTGATAATTGTTGGATGTTAAGAAAAGAGCCAAAGGAAAATACCGCTTATAATTTCATGGTTAATTGGGATCGCAAATTTTCAAGTCAGGAGAGAGAAAACATTTTCATACTTGAATTGGGAAATAAATCAGAGCTGATATTTTATCTTGTAAAGGTTTTGATATAAACGGAAAAAGTGACTCTCATAAATTCCACGATGATCGTAAATACTCTCCCTCCCTTCCCCTCGTGAGGCAAGATAAGAGGGAGTTGCCCCGAAAAAAGGGGTGGCGGAATTCAATTAAATCGCGAGACATAATTTATAGTTCCACTTGAGCCACTCGCAGCGCCATTATCTTGCTTAAGATAGTGGCAGAAGAATTTTGCATGCACTTTTAAGTGATTTTCTCTGTAAATAGAGTGATCATATCAATGGAATTTTGAGCTCTTCTTGGTCACAATATTTTTTAATTTACTCTCCCGACCAAATGGAGTGTTTTTTGGGGGGGCACCGCCATAAATTTTTCGCCACAGAAAAGCGTCCTTTTATTGTTTCCCTTCACCCTGAAAAATTTTACGATCTTCCTATTTCTCCCCGCACGCCAGTTATTAACACACAGAGGGTGTCCAGAGGAAATTTTTTGCAGATTCATGAGGATTGTTCAAGTGTCTCGAGAGTTTTTATTGTGTGGCCGCTATTTTTTTTTCATCTCAGCCTCATATCAATTTGAGATGCGTGAGTGAGATTAAATACAACCGAGGCGAGCAATATTAATTTCTTGATAAACACAAAATTTATCTCACATTTTGGACTCTCTCGTACATCTTCGTCAGCCTCTTTTGGTGCGGAAGTGAAAATGGTCAGAAAAAAGATCTTTGTTGTGCGGGGGAAAAAATTTTAGTGAAGGGTCGATGGAGGCAAAAATGGAGTAACGAGAAAATGTTAGTTGAATTTAACGCTTTTGCCTCCCAATTGCGTTGTGTGTGAGATAAATTCTATGCTTTCTAATGCCATTCCGAGGGCCTCGGAAGACTCCGTCATTCGTGTTTTATGACTTATTTACGATCTGGCCACAATTGCGATCCACATCGCCACCAGTGATTCGATTTTGTCCCCCCAATTCGTCCTCCATTCGCCCAGAGAACATTGTATTTGAAAAATTCGCACTGTTGTGTGCACATTTTATTGGCATCTCACAAATTATTCCCTCCCCTCCCCCAAAGAATGACTCTCATTCATTTGAACTTGTCTCAAAGTGACTCAAAAGAATTTATGTACTTGAAGTGATTTAAATCATAAATTTCTTTCTCTCTCTCTCTGTTTTTCAAGCACTCCTTTTTTTCCACAATCTTTGTTTGAAGTTGCTGGAAGAAGTGGTGAATGAAAAAAAAAGACTGCTGAACTAAAAACATGCAAAAGCACGTTTTTAATTATATTTTCCATCTCGGGACTAAAGTGATTTATGACACATAATTATGTGGCATGCACCAAGGTTGAAAAGTCTTGTTTCAAAACTTTAATGGCGTTTCTCTGTCTAAACAAATTACTATATGGCAGAGCTTTTTTCACCATCACTGCAGACGCGGAAATTTATAGAGATTGAAAAGCTTGTAGGTTAAATTAAGGTGATTTAGTGGTAACGAATAGGATGCGGAATTTTGTTCATGTTTCAGTAAGTTTTAAGAGTCATGAATCATAAAAAGTGTCATCAGTTTACGATATGTTTAAGCTTTGGAATGACTTTGTAATTAATTGAAATTATAAAGAGATTAGAATAATTTTCATAAAATTAAAAATATATTTTTATTATGTATATTTAGCCAAGGGGAAGATATTATGGCCAGGAAGCTGTTCACCAGTTCAAAATTTTGTTGAAAAGCTCCCCAGAGCTCCAACTCGAAAGCTTTGAAGAGCTTTCATCCTATCAATTTGATTTTCTATTCTAAAGCTTTTTACGAATGCTTTCTAGAGCTTTCTAAGTAATCTTTCTATGAAAGCTTTCCAAAGAAAGCTAGAGCTTTTTAAGTACGATTTCAATTGAAGCTTTCTAAGAAATAAAATAAAACTTTCTAAGAAAGATTTCTAAAGATTTGTGTGAAAAGTTTCTAAAGCTTTCTATAAAGGCTTTTTAAAGTTTTATATGAAAGCTTCAAGAAAATCTGCAAAAGCTCTCTAGAATTTTCAAAAGCTCAGCGAGAACTTCAAAAGTTATAAAATTATCTGAAAGCTTTACAAATTTTCCAGACTATTTTCTTTACAAGTTTCTCTTTGCTTAAAGCTTTTTTAAAAGCTTTAAGCTTTCATATATCTAACATTTGTCAGTAATAAGCTTTTATATATAGTGATATACGTAAAATTCTCCTTTCTGCAAATCTTTCTCCCATAAGTCTCAATAAAATATTCAACTCTGCGACAAAAAGGAGAAAGATGCAAAAATCACTCAGTCATTTCTTCCTCATCGTCTCCCCTTTTTTCTTCCTCTGCTTGTCGATGGAGCGAGGAGACGATATATACGGAAAATTGTGGCACAACGAAGGGTATGAAAAGCGCCCTCGCAAGGCCTAGACCGAACAGCCTAATAACAATATAGACGTCGAACAATCCCCACTGTCGAGCGGCAATTGCAAATTTCGTTAAGCATAACGAGTTGTTCGTCGGCGTTAAATCCCATCGGCACCCAGTCAACCCCTCAGTTGAGCTCCACTGTGTCAACTCTGTGTCAAAATTGAATGCTCTTGTGAGTGTCTGAAAAGTTTTCTCGACACACTTTTAAGGCAACTTTTAGAACCGGCAGAGAGTTTAGCTTTTGATCAAAATTGCTTTCAGGGAGAAATTAGTGGGAGAAATTCATTATTTTTTAAATGGTGGGTGGGATCTTTTTTTCCTGATATATGGGTTGGATTGGAGTGTCGCTGCATAAAGCTGCCAGAAAGAGTATTGATCGTGTTTTATATCCCCCCGAAAAATTTCGCGCATGGACAATATGCGCAATTTTACAGGGTTGTATTTCGATTTGAGCATTGAGAAGAGCTCTCCATTTCCTCCTGGGGAAATTAAATCATGAGAACCTCACCATCAGATTCCGTCAGAAATGTTGCCTTTTTCCCATGCCGCGTTCCACCAACCCAGACGAACCGGCCAAAAACACCATAAATTCCATCACGATGGACATCACAGAAAAAAGAAGCCAAAGAACCCGATATCGCGCGCTTCAGCAATAATTTTCAACTTGAGCACAATGTAATGGGAGATACACAACCCCTTTTTTTAGAGGGATGGGGTGAAGTCACAATTCTAATATTAAATTGTGTATACCAAACCAACATTTGCGATAAATGACCCCCGGAGGCCGGCATTGGTCAACAGTGGAAATGATACCGAAATCAGGGTGATTCGGTGTCCGTTGCGGACACTGAAAATCACTCTGGAATGAGGGTAATTTGACTGTTGGTTTGCATACATACATCTGAAATATGATTTTTCCATTGATTTTCCCACACTCAACTCGGGGAGGGGACCAGTGGACGAAGGACTGTTTCGAATTGTAGGGTTATTTTAACCATAATGATATCTAATATTGTTGTGGAAATACATATATAATATTACCATCTGCAGAAGATAAATTTAAATTATTTTTTGACTCAATTTTGCAAAGGTGCAGTAAATCTTGAATTTCAATTTATTTTTGAATAATTCGTGAAAACTAATCCTATAAGAGTGGATCCACATTATCAAATTAGTTTAAAATATTGGATAAGATTTTTTTTTAATAAAGACTAAATCTTAAGTTAGTACTAAGCTTAGGCTAGTTTTAAGATTTAATCCAACTTTGAACTTTAATCTAGGCTTGAAATAGCCTAAAGCTTTAAGCTTAAGTCAGCCTTTAGCTTTAGGCTAGCCTAAAGCCAGTCTTGAGCTTTAAACTAATCTTGCTTAAAGCTTTAAACAAGCTTAAGGTTAGCTTAAAGCCTTAAACAAGTCTTAGACTTAATCCAGTCTTGAGCTTTAAGTTAATCGCGAGCTTTGAACAAGTCTTAAAGCAGACTTGCGCTTAAGGGTAGTCTTAAGCCAGTCTTGAGCATAAAGTCATCCTTAAGATTTGATCAAGTCTTAGATTAGCCTTAAGCCAGTCTTAATCTTGAGCTTTAAACAAGTTTTAAGCCAGCCTTGTGCTTTAGGATAAGCTAATCTTGAGTAGCCTTCAATTTGCAGGCTTGCCTTAAGATTTATTCACCTATAAAATTGTTTCAAATATTATGAAAAATGTTTTTCTTTAATTAAGAATACGCATCAAGTTTTAAGTCAGACATAAGCGTTAAGCAAGCCAGTCCTACGATTGCCTTAGGTCAGACTAAGGCTTAAAACAAACCTTAAGGCTTCTTTAAAAGGCTTGAGTTTAAAGCCAAAATTTGTAGAAATATTTTAAGCTTGTTTGATGGTTTAAATCTACCTCTAAGATTTTTAACTATTGCCGACATCCTTAAGATTCTAAAATGCTTTTCATGAACTTTTCCAAGACTTTAGGAAGTAAAGGAACATTTTGAGCCAAAATACACGCAATTATTTTAATAATTTTCCAAATTTTATTATTTATTATCAATTTTTTTCATAAATTTATAAAAATGCTTGAAATAAATCACTGAGATCTTATTATTATAAATCCACTCTGTTCTAAAATTAATCCCTTTTAGGGTTAAAATATTATAATACACAATTCATTCTTAAATGAAAGACTTTATGTTTGTACGTTGAATTCAAACTCAAGGTTTCGGGAAAATCTATTTTTATATGAAACATTTTTCCTCTCTGATAGACAAAAATACAAGAATATGGTTATTGTTATTATCTCCAGTAATGTTTTCCTCATAAATTTTCATCAAATCCCCATGAATGATGTCAGTTGTTTCAATCTTTCCTCGCCATTTCTGGGTTTCTTTCTCGTCTCAAATAGTAAGAATAACCAGTAAATTATTGGTCTGTTGCGCTCATCCATAAACAGATGCACTCAATAGTTTAGTCATTCACCCTCCTCTCCCCCCTCGCGTCCTGGGAACGACAATTTATAAATTCAAGTGACACATCATCTGATGGTGGCCTTCCAATGGTTCAATTTAAATCAATTCTGCACATTTCGCCAACCTACGCGTCTCCACCCTTGATCTGTCTGGGCGCATCGCGAAGGATTCCAGAGCTTTGCCACCACAACGCTATAAATTGGTCTTAGCATCATCCAATATGTTATATATACCTTTTGGGGGGCAGTAAAAAGGCACTCCAACATTCAATTCAATTAACTAATTTATAAAGATTCCACCACCATCATCTCCTGATTCTTAATGTAATTGTGTTTCGCTTCCACCCACTAATGGAATTAGTTTCACTTGTTCCAACTGCACTGGAGGTCAAATTGGGAGTCTCTCGCTCTCCGGCGACTTGTAATCTTCTTCCATCCTCAATTGGCAAAGTTGCTATATGGATTTCTTTCTTTTTTCTTTGCTGTCTTGGCGGGGATAGACTCGAAAGACGCATCCATTAGGGATTATCCTGCAATACTAAACACGGGTTTTCATTCTTTTTTTTTGCTGTTCTTTCTCTGCCCCTTCTCAGGGACTGGAAAAGTCACCCATTGCTGTCTGGGTGGGGAGGTTCGTGTGTGGATGGTGTGAAATGGTGAATTAGTATTCAATGATGCACTCCCAGTGAGACGTTGACATTGATAATAATCGAAACAATTCCCTTACATTGCTCCCTATCGCACGCACAGCACAATGAGATGATATTTATCACAATTTTATGGCTTTTCCCATCTTTTTCCGCATCTCAGAATCGAGGAGAATTTCTCCGAATTTTTGCACAATTGCCAAGGGGGAGATATTATGGTCAGAAAGACGTACACCACTTTCAGCACTTCCACATTTTGTTGAAAAGATCCGCGGAAGCTCCAATTCTAAAGCTTTGAAAAGATTTCGTCCTATCAATTTTTTATTTTCTATACAATCTTCTAAAGCTTTTTACGAAAGCCTTCTAAGAAAGCTTTCTAGAGCTTTGTAAGTGAGCTTTCTATGAAAACTTTCTTAGAAATCTTTATAAAAAAAGCTTTCTAAAAAGCTTTAAAAAAAAATTCTAAAAAAGCTTTATACTAAAACTATCTAAAAAAAGCTTTATAAAAAAGGTTCCTAAAGCTTTCTATGAAAACTTACAAAAGCATTCTATGAAGGCTTTTAAAAGCTTTCTATAAAGGCTTTGGATTGCTTTCTATGAAGGCTTTCTAAAGCTTTCTATGAAGGCTTTCTTAACCTTTCTATGAAGGCTTTCTTAAGCTTTCTATGAAGGCTTTCTAAAGCTTTCTATGAAGGCTTTCTAAAGCTTTCTATGAAGGCTTTCTAAAGCTTTCTATAAAGGCTTTCTAAAGCTTTCTATGAAGGCTTTCTAAAGCTTTCTATAAAGGCTTTCTAAAGCTTTCTATAAAGGCTTTCTAAAGCTTTCTCTGAAGGCTTTCTAAAGCTTTCTACAAAGGCTTTGGAGTGCTTTCTATGAAGGATTTCTAAAGCTTTCTAAGAAAACTTTCTATAGTTTTCTATAAAAGATTTCTAAAGCTTTCTTTGAAAGGTTTTTAAAGCTTACTATGAAGGATTTCTAAAGCTTTTTATGAAGGCTTTCTAAAGCTTTCTTTGAAAGGATTCTAAAGCTTTCTATATAGGATTCTTAAAGCTTTCTATGAAGGCTTTCTAAAGCTTTCTATGAAGGCTTTCTAAAGCTTCTATTAAGGCTTTTTAAAGCTTTCTATGAAAGCTTAAAGCTTTCTGTGAAGGCTTTCTAAAGCTTTCTGCGAAGTCTTTCTAAAGCTTTTCAGCGAGCCTTTAAAACAACTTCTAAGGCTCTGGAAGAACTTCTCAAAGCTCACACGGACTTCACATTTACACCACTTCTTACCATAATTTCTCCTCCTTGACAATTCCTCAACCATACCAGGCGTCTCCATTGCGTCATTGCGAGAGCTTTTCCTCGGCAGAAGCTCATAAATAAGTTCACCATCCAACTCACCTCCGGTATGATTGATTTGTCAGTGATTTATTGACAAATATAGGGAGGGAATGCTCACAAATCACCCACATTAATATTCATAGATAGTCTTATTGTTTGTCTCTATGTAAGATTTCTTGAGAAAGACAACCACAAGAGAGAGAGTGAAAAAATCCATACAAATTTTTCAATTTATATGCTTGCAGAGACCGAAAAAAAGAAGAAGAACTTTCAGTCATATAAATTCTCAGTAGAGTTCTTCGTCTGTGTTGTTTTTTTTCCTCCAATTCCGATGGGCAATAAATAAATGTCTCATACATTATGACTTGACTCTGTGCCTTTTGTTCGGTCCTCCGAATCAAACAGATCTCTTTCGAGAAACTTGGGTGTCGGCGCATTTTTAATTTTCATCGCACCATCGAAAATGTAAATTCAACGATTTCAGCCATTTATTTGTTGATATAGAATATCAAAATAATTTTTCCCTATTTCTACAAGGAAAAGCCACGTTGAGAAAAAGGAAAAGGATTTGTTTCCAATCGCTCAGCTTGTTGTTTTTCACTCGTTATGGAATACCCATGGCCTGTATATACAAAGTATTTGAGAGAGAGAGAAAATGATGAATAAATGATGTTTAATTGATCCATTATTTATGTTTACGTACTGGATGATTTATCTTTAAGTTTCGATTGAGAAGGAAATAAGCTCAACACGGCATAACTTTACAGATAAATCATCTAATAGGAGGATTTACATCGAAAAGTTTAGAACAAGCGGGTGTTTTCCACAGTTTATTTTCCATTTTGCTATATATTGCGAAATGTCTGCCAACCAGTTTTTCCAAGCTCAATGAGGCCATCAGAAGCACGGGTGCATTTTTCAAATCCAGAGAGACCACAAATCTCTCACTCTTTTTCTCCTTGGCTGAATTTCTGCACAAATTTATCGCAGTGATTTCTTTCATTAGTCACTGTCGATTTGCATCTCAAAATATTCACAAACACAAACACGAAATTATTTTGCAGTGACACAATTTTTCTGCCCCCGAAGCTTCTCCAACAAGAGCTTGGCAAGATAAATTCCTTTGGCGACCCATTATAACCTGTTTCTTTGGGATCTCGACAGAGATAAATTCCACACCGAAAAAAACGGCCACCATCAAAATGGTCTGGGCTTTTCTTTGAACTCACTCACAATCCCAGCATTATGGTGTGATTCCGTTTAACATACAATTCCATCTTGATGTGTGGGATGGCCTGATCAAAACGAGTGGCTTCAAAGAAACTCTCAAGTGAGACCAATTTCAGTTGGATTAAAAGATTTTCTCCAGAATGTCGCATTAAAGACGAGTTAATTCTGGCAATTGAAGAATTAAAAAATTGTTTTGAATAAATTCAGCAAAGGAAAACTTCATCGATCAAGTTTTAACACTGGAAAAAATAAATGGATGAAAATGAGTGCAATTCCGCAACAAAGACTTTTTGGTAAATGGCTTTACAAGAAATTTTTACTATTCCCAGAAAAATATGTTAGAAGTCGAAAACTTTTTAGATCTTTTTCAAAACTTTCCAAGAGAACAATTTTATTTGATCAAGAAACAAAAAAAATCTTTTACTAATTTTCGTTAAATCAAAATCACGTTAAAACGCTTTAAATCGGCTTAAAATGCGTTTGAATTTAAATACACTACGTTAAAACGCTTCTTAAGTTTTTAAAACGCGTTTCAACGCAATTTAACCATGTTAAATCAATTTTAACGGTTTAATATGCATTTGAACGCAATTAAACTACGTTTAAATGCCTTTTAACGTGTTAAAGTGCGTTTTAATAGGATTCTAACATCGTTATAACGCTTCATAGTGGTTAAAAATTCATTTTAACGCAAATTAAGCTACTTAAAATTAATTTTAACGGTTGAAAATGCTTTTTAATTGGAATCAAACTACGTTAAATCACCTTCCAAGGTTTAGAATGCGTTCTAACGCAAATTAAACTATGTTAAATCAATTTTATCGGTTTAGAATGCGTTTTAATGCAATTTATCTATGTTGAAACGTTTCTTAACGGTTTAAAATGCTTTTTAACAGGAATCAAACTACTTTAAAATGCTTTTATGTCTTGTACCAAACATACTATATTAAATATTCTTTTATCGGGCATAGCAAAAGCTTTTTCGAAGTCTAAAAAGATTTACAAGACAAGAAAGTCTTCCTTTCGGAATTGGACCAAAAAAAGTTACTGCAAAACTGAATCCTCTACCCCTTTACGTCCAAGTTCATCTTGGCAATTTACTTAATTCGTGTGTGACGCACTTTTTTGTCACAAATCCACCCTCCAAAATGTGTGTGTGTGGCCCAGAGGATGGAAATTATAAGAGGATAAAATATTATTTTACCTCCCCCATTTAAATTAAAATCAAATTAGACCAATAAGGGGGTTGAAATAACGACAAAATGTTGTCGATTTGCATACAAATTTGGGGTCGTAAACAGCACGCGGTTGTCGAATCCTGTCTCTCTCTCGCACATTCTGTGTGCATCGGAAGCGGTGGGGGCCTAATCTAAATATTTGAATAATTTTTCGTTGAGGGTGTCTCCGTTGAGACATTCGCCATGGCGACATGAGACCCAGGCGTGAGGAGAAATTTATAAGGAATAAAAAATATTTTGAGATGGTGGCAAAGAAGAAAATTCCTTGTAACGTTATCTTTTGCTGAATCTCCAATATTTGCTCATTTTTCAAATCATGCGCCACTGTCGAACAGATACACTCGAAATGTGCTTCGCATATTGATAGATCCTCCTATGAGTCCCCATACATTTTTTTTTTCATCCCTGACTGTTCTTCCTGTGCACTTTTGCCACCCCGACGAGGACTTTGGGTGGGATGGGGTCTCAGAGGGTGGAAAAAAAGCACCCAGTTCAGTGTTATTACACATATTATGATATTTTTGTTACTCCTCCACGGGGGTATAGCAAATAAATACTCCCACTCCCTCTCCTTCCTCCCGCTACACCGGTGGTGGGTTTGCTGGAGCGGATAGCAAAAACACAACCCCTTAATTATGTATTCTGAAAGGGTAACATTTTGCGAACGCCGACTGAATTTATAAAGCTTGATTAACAACGGACTAAAATATTGTTATTAGTCTCAGGCGCAATTCTCGTCTGCCAAAGCTCCACTTGCCACCCTTTTTGTGTTTCCCCGAATTCTACCAAAGGGATTTTCCTCATTGGGAAGTCTCACCAAGAAAAAATCTACAGAAAACAAGAATTTGTAAAAAAAAATTGTCATTTTTCCTTAATTTTTGCTCAATTTGTGCTAACCTCTACTTATTTACTCGTAAAAGATAAATAAAATTCTTTATAGAGAGATATTTGTAATTTATTATCAAAGTAGTGTTCAATATTTTTCTTTTATGATTAGTGCTTTTTCAGTTCAACATTTATTAGCAATAGCAAGAATTCGTGGGCGTGAATTGACTTATCTCTGAAAAATTAATTAATAAAACATATTTAATATTGATTTAGAGGTCTTAAATTAAATTCAAATAGTAGGGGAAGTGTTTTTTATTATGGAGATATGTTTATTGTGCTTTGTTGTAATAGTTTTGGAATTAAGTTTTTTGATATTGAGAAAAATTTGTTCAATTTTAGACTATACATAACCTATAAAAAGATCTTCAAAATCATTTTCTTGGATTCTAACTTTCAAACAAGCCTATTGAATTTATCTTTATATATTTTAAACATTTTAAAAATGTTTTTAAGGTATTTACTTCTCAAATGAAACAGTATTAATACTAAGATTTTGTGAGGTTAGTATCAAAATCGGTAAGATATCTATTAGAAAATAAAAACATTTCCCCTTTCCATATGCAAAGCATTTATTTTTCAAAAACCTCAAATAAACCTGCTATATTTCAAAAGGTCGATTTGCAACATTTCAAATTGTTGAAAATTTTGAATGATCAAAAACTTTTTTTCAGTGACCAACAATTTTTTCTGCATTTCTGAATCCCTAATATGAATTTTCTGTCAAAACTCAAAAGAAGACTGAATGTTCATCTTTAAAAACATTTAAAGCTCCGCCTAAGATCTGTTTACCCGCCGAAGGTTTCATTGAACTCCGGAAAGTGTTATCTGAGTCGCAGAGGGTGTGTAAAAGGGGTGGTAAAGTGCCATTTCTGGGGTGGCAAAATTACAATCATTAATCAGTTGGATTTAGCATGTTGACACACGCTTAAGCCTCCTCTATTAGTGTTAGATTCCCAATTCTGGGCATCTTATCAACCCTCTTGGATCAAATTTCCACCCTCCTTGCCGCAATTTTTCTGTTTGCCGTCCAAAAATCATGTAGACAAATTTTGAACTCCCTGGAGCGTTAAATTATGCAGAAAACAATTTTTCATCAATTTGTTTGAATCAAATTGTAAACGGTGAATATTTAAATGGTAATTTTTCCATTGTTACCCACTCAATGGCTTCCAATATTCCATCTCAATAACTCTTTAAATAATTATTTACAATTAAGTCCAATTTGTTTGGCAACTTCTATACGGTTTCTCTATTCGTGAGATGATATTCTATATGGCAAAATATTGTTTTGTGTTTATAAATTTCTGCTTTGGCATGTAACAAAGCATTTCCCGGGCAAGGGAATGAGGTGATGTGGCAAGAAGAGATGTCCTCAATTCTCTGCATAAGGTGTGCTCAGCTCCCATGAGAGCTTCCCAGGTTAATTGTGATGCAAAAGTGGTTGGGAAATTTTCATCCACCCCCTCCGCCCCCTCTTGATATTTGCATGCTCAATATGAACTGCAGTGTCTCCGGAGGATTTTCGGTGGCATGAAAACTATTCGACTACTTTCGAGAATCCACTGTGAGCATTTCATTGAAATGCACATGAGAATTTCCTGCACATTTTACACTTCATTTCACAGAGGGTGGGAAATTTTCCAAAATTGAATCACTGTTGAGGGTGTGTCCTTTTCTCTTTAAATTTTCACCATCACGACTCTCTCTGGAAGCTGAGGTTGTTTTTTTCTTGCTCCTTGTATAGCAAAATTCATCCCCAAAATCACCCTCAAAGAAGCACAATTTCCAGTGAAGAGTTTTCCATATATAGCATTTCCCCGGCGAGAAGGGAAAATGGGGTTGGGGGTGGAATTTACGAGGCGTCTAATAAAGAAATAATTGAAGAAAAGGAAACAAAAGGCAATAACATGTGCAATACAAAATGGTATATTGGTTGAATGGGCAAATGTGTTATTGTAAGTGATATTGTAATTCAAAGGCGTCTCAATATTGGATGCCCCATCCGGAATGGTGTGGGTTTTCTTTTATTAATAACTCCCACACAGTTTGGCACCCCAAAAGCCAAAAATGTCTTCATGCTGCCGGGAGACGCCATCATTATCACCCTTCTTCGAGGCAGATAAATTTCCCTCCTTGGGGGGTGGCAAACCCATTTAATTGCCCGGATTACGGCACAGCGTGCATGGCAAAAAGTGGCGTAATTTATTGGATTAATTTCGATGTTTTCAAATTGTAATTCCTCCGCACCACTGGGCGTGCCCTCATCTTTTTTTTCCACACCGTCAAACCATTCCGCGTATCTCTCTGATGGGTGGAAATTGCAAGTCGATTTTTCGCTGCAGTGGAGCGCTTAAAATCGCCAAATGGGGTGGGAATGAGTCATAACGCTAAGTGAAGGGGGAGTTAATTGGAAAACGCGCACCTCTTGAGAGACTTTCAAAAAGGGAGAAAAAGGTTTCATTTAGAGGCTATTGGGGGTTATCTGGTTCAAGATCTTCAAGTTTTATGGGTGATGGAACTTTGGCTCAGAAAGTTTGATTTTACTCAGTTTTAAATTTAAGTTTTTTGGAAATTCAAGTTAAAATTTATTACGTTTATACGCTAAAATAGTATTTAATGCGAATTAAAGTACGTTTAAACGCTTTTTATCGGGTTTAAACGCAGTTAAACGCTTTTTATTGGGTTTAAAACGTATTTTAATGCAATAAAACTTTGTTAAAACACTTTTTAACGGTTCAAAATGCTTTAAAACGGTTTTTGAACGGTTAAAAATGCGTTAAAATGCAAAGAAACGTTTTTCAACGGGTTGAAACGCGGTTAAACGCCTCTAAGCGCTTTTTAATGGGTTTAAAATGCATTTTGATGCAATTAAACTTCGTTTTAAACCTTTTTATGGCTTAAAATGCGTTAAAACGCGATTAAACTTTGTTTAAACACTTTTTAACGGTTTAACATGCGTTAAAACGCGACTAAACTTCGTTAAAACGTTTTTTAATGGTTTGAAATGCGCCAAAACACTTTTTACCGGGTTAAAATGCTTTAAAACGTTATTAAAAATCTTCTAACGCTTTTAACGGTTTAAAATCCGTTTAAACGTAACCTACCGGGTGTCGTTAGAACGCTTTTTAATGGTTGAAAATGCGTTGATTGCGATTAAACGCCTTCTAACGCTTTAAAATGAACTAAAATGCGTTTTAACGCAATTTAACGCGATCGCTTTTTATCGATAGTTATTGGGGATGTGATTGGGGTAATACATTATCAAGTGATATTCAAAACTGAGCAATAAAACGGACATTTGACAGAATGGCGCTGCGAACGACTGTATACACTGAGTTTGGGAACAGAGGGGAAGCTGGATTCACTTCGAATTATCAAAATTTTTCTTAGTTTTAACTTTCTGCAAAAGTTTTAAAAGAATTTTAAAGAGCTCTAGAAATTCATTATTTATTATTATTAAAATTTATTTTGAAGATTTACTAATCTTTCAAAAATTCGCGATTTTTCAATTTTCTTCAAAATGCTTTACAAATTTTTTCAAACATTAGTAAGTTCTTTTTAAGTTCTACTGAATTTTTTTTAAAGTAAAAAATTCCTAACCTACGAAATATCAAAATTTTTAAAAACATAGATATAGCCCGGTCTAAAATTTAACCCTTCATATCTCAGGTCAAGGTTGTTTTAAAGACAATTGTGACACCGATTTGGAAGGACCTCGACTTTACTTACAACATACTAAAATTTGAACCAAATGTACAAATGCCGTTTTCGAAATATTCAAAATTGAAAATTCAAAAATCTTCTTTTCGACTTCCTCTAACGGTTGCCAGACAAATTTCCGATATTCAGAAGGGATAAAGCATTTTACGAGACGATTATAAAATGAAGCCATTACTCAAAATCGGATTCATAGAACCGGAGATATAAGTTTAAAGTTTGGACCCAAATATCTTAAGTCTGGTTACACCTAAGATCTAATAAGACCCCGTTTTTGAATCCGTTTTCCGATCCAACCAATCGCGAATTTATTTATATATAAATATTTTTGTCTATTTTGAAACAATTTTAATTAATTCAGTCCCAATAACCTCACATTAAGCTCATATCTAAAATATCCTTAAATTATAACAATTAACGCACTTCAACTCTCAAATAAACAGTTCTAATCTTTAGGACCTTTCTTAACCATTAAAATGCGTGCTTTACTGGATATCTCTAAGCCCCCCGGGTGAAAATCCGTCAATGAGACCTTCGTGACTGATGGCCATAAATTTGTCGTGCTCGAGAACAGCCATTGAGTTTTGTATGAAAAGCGATCGAGTCCAAACGCCACAACATTAACTCACGATTTATTTCAATCATAATCTTAATGAAAATTCACGCATCGCCAGACCAAAAGTCTTCCTTCTCTGTCTGTTAATATTATTTCGGGCTCGTCGTGCGATCGTGGCAAAAAAAATTACGAGTAGCTTATGATGAGGGGTATATAAAAAGCCACAGGCCGAATGGTGTATGGATTAAAAGAATCCTCTCTATACGCCTCGTGGGTTATTTGGCATAATAATTTTCACCGAGAGAGAGAGACGAAATTCATCTGAATGATGTTTATATTTGATTTTTGAATTGTTTTTATGATTTTTATAGGCTCTATAGTGTAACATTATCATGATTTTTATTGCATATTTACGTTTATTTTTATGTTTATTGTCGACTCTTGTATTAGTCTATAAGCCATTTAGTATGGCGTAATGTTTTCATTGATGAACAAACATTTTTTCTCACTCTTTCACCTCCATCGTGGCTCTTTCTCTGCCATCCATATATTATATATGCGTTATATATCTCTATAGTGTCTTTTCGGTCTCTAAATTAATGGCCTCTCCTCGTGGCTGCTTTGGGGCCATGTTGGGCCCCATTTGAAGAGCACCTTCGTGAGATTTACGAGGCTCCCTCGTCTTTTTTTCTTCCTGGGGATTTTGCAATGCCATAGGAGGGGTCGTTTGAATTGATGGCTGGAAAAGGAGCTCCTTTTGCAACACATAAATTACAACCAGGAGAGTCCTGAACCGTCGGAGAATGGTTGCTTAGCAACTGATAGCGCCATATTTGAAAGTCAATGCTGCTGAACTCTCGCAGACACTCAAGAGATGGTATTTGATGGCCACGACATGAGATTCCATCGATCCGCGACATAATCAATTCACCTCAATTGATTCACCCGGCATTTTGCCACGTGATGATGGCTTTATGGTGTTATATTTTGCTTAACACTCAAAGAAAAATATCCACAGATATTTTCTATACATATGTATGCAAAGGAATTAGGATTTAGTGGAAAAGTTAGGAGAAAATTTGAATGAAGATTTTAAATTGATGATTGATTTTTACAAAATTCCGGCATCTCTGTTATCATACATGATATTGATATAATCAATCTTTGATATTGATTTCAATCACCCGGGGATTTAATTTTAGTAACGAAAAAATAATGTGAGTTTTTATGGAAAACTTTGTGAGTTTTTATAAGAAAACTTTGTGAGTTTTTACAGGAAACTTTGTGAGTTTTTATAGGAACTTTGTGAGCTTTTATAGGAAACTTTGTGAGTTTTCGTAGGAAAACTTTTTGAGTTGTCGTAGGAAAACTTTGAGAGTTTTTATAGGAAAACTTTGTGAGTTTTATAGGAACTTTGTGAGTTTTTATAGGAACTTTGTGAGTTTTTACTGGAAAACTTTGTGAGTTTTCATAGAAACTTTGCGAGTTTTTACTGGAAAACGTTGTGAGTTTTTATAGAAACTTTACGAGTTTTTATAGGAAACTTTGTGAGTTTTTACAGGAAAACTTTGTGAGTTTTTATAGGAAACTTTGTGAGTTTTTATGAGAAAACTTTGTGAGTTTTTATGGAAAACTTTGTAAATTTTTATAGAAAACTTTGTGAGTTTTTATGAAAAACTTTGTGAGTTTTTATAGGAAAACTTTGTGAGTTATTATGGAGAACTTTGTGAGTTTTTATAGGAACTTTGTGAGTTTTCATATGCACTTTATCGAACTCATTTTTTAGGGTGGGATTGATATAAAATTTTCTTTTTATATTATATAATTTCTTAATTTAAAGATCTCATAATAAACTCATTTTGAACAGCGCCATCTTACCAAAAGAACCAAATAGAAATTTCAGCATATATATACATATATAATAACAATACTATTTTTACGATTTTACGGTTCCACCTTGCTAATTTTATTGTTGCAGAAAATAAATCGTGAAAAATCCATTAAATTGATCAATTACAAATTGTCACGGCGCATAGCAATAAAAGTGTTAGTAAAAAAAGATTAATTTGCTGAAGGTCATTCACAATTGATGGTCATCCAAATTCCATGTCAATTCTTTTTATGTGTCTTCCTCAATTTCCCATAATAAAAACACCCATTTGTAGTCAATAAAAGCTTAAAGTCATAAAGAGCCATTAAACTCCTCATTAAACACACAAAGTAGTTGAATGTGAAGAATTAATCCGCCCGGTTTGAGTGTGTGAGGGAACATCCAGTAAGAGCACTTGCACTCCCCTTAAGTATTATGGGAAATGAATCATGTATTTTTCTCACTCTCCTCAATATTCCAAAGACATGTCCATTTGGGAGATATATCTGAGGAGAATTTTAATCCTTTTCTTAACATTCTGTAAGTGGAGAGAATTCTTTCACATTGCGCTCACACCTCAAAATCTGTCCAATTTGAGAATGAAATGCCGAAGGTGTTGAACATCGGAAAAATCTCACTGTCTATACTTGGGGCATGTTTCCTGATAACACAGAGCCATAAAGAGTGCCTAATCAGGTGTTACACCGCCCGTAACTTTATTGACTTTCTCAATGTACTTTTTGGATGGGAAATTGTTGGACATTTCAATGGACAACCGGCGTGCCTTTGCGGAGAATTGTTGGAGAAACGTGTCTCGCGAGGCGGTTTCGAATGAGCAATTACTGATTTATTGATTGTTGCAAGTTGCTTGTTTTCCATTCATTAACACCACGCGAGATGTTGAAGAAATCCGAGGAGATTATTTGGAGAATTTTTCGGTGTTTAAACAATAACACTTCTCCTTCTATTTCTTGTAAATATCTTCTCCGCGTGAGAGTGGGATAAAATTTAAGAATTACAATTTAGAAGTTATAAGTTTATTAGACTTTTTGGGGGTAAAATGGAGTCAAAGTGGTGAAATTTATGAGAGGAAAAATAAATTAATTGAATTAAGTCTTATCGGAAGATTTTCAATTAATTAATTTTTAATTGAATTCTCTTCTTGTTTCATTTATTAAAAACTTCGCCTTTCCTTTTTTCTCGGGAAACTTTCTCCATGGCAATTCGTAAAAAGGGTTTTTTTTAGTGCCGAAGGAGAAGGAGAAAGTTGCCGGTGAAATTTATTTTTTACTTGTCCTTTACCCTTTCTTGCGTAACTGCAAAGTTGAATTTCTTCACGCAGTTTGTCAGCTCTTTTTATTCCTTCAGTGGAAGTGTCCTTTTTTATTTATTGCTTAGAGACATTGATTTTTTCTTCAAACTCTTGAGCAACCCCTCGTGCCTTTCACCCTTTTCTTCCCACGAGATACACGGGAAGTGAGGGACTTTCTAATTCTTGGCTGATGGTCGAAAAAAGAACCGAGAGAGAGGCAGAAGAACAGCTGAAAAGGTTGCGCAGATACTCAAATTGTGTTTCCGTAAATTTTATTGCAGGCCCAAATGGTTGTCCACGACGAAGAGGACGTCAAACCTACACGAGATTCCAGACACTGGAGCTTGAGAAGGAGTTCCACTTCAATCACTATTTGACGAGGAGACGACGAATAGAGATCGCCCATGCGCTGTGTCTCACAGAGCGACAGATCAAGATCTGGTTCCAGAATCGTCGGATGAAGCTGAAGAAGGAGCTGAGAGCTGTTAAAGAAATCAATGAGCAGGTGAGCAGAGATCTTTAGATGGGATCAAGCATATGCTTCATACAGTCATGATCAAAATTATTGCAAGAAATGATTGATCTGGGATTATTTTTAAGTAAGAAAAAGATTTTTGAAAAAAAAAATCTGGGAATTAAAGTTTATTTTTAATTTTTGTTTCAAATGCTTTTTTTAACTGCGCCTAAAGCGATTTAAGGCGCTTAAAGTGTTTAAACGCCCCTAAAGCGTTTTGAGGCGCTTAAAGCGTTTAAAACGCCCTTAAAGCGTTTTTAGGCACATAAAGCGTTCAAAACGCCCTTTAACCGTTTTAAGGCGCTTAAAGTCGTAAAACATTGTTTAAACAAAGCGTTAAACCGCTCTTAAACCTTTTAACGCGCTTACATTCTAATGCGCTTAAAGCTTTTTAACGCCCAGGTTTAGACGTTTCTTGGTTTAAAAAATTCAGTAGAATTTAAAAAACTTACTAATGTTTGAAAAATTTGTAAAACATTTTTTAAAAAAATTCAAAAATCTCTCACTTTGTAAAAAATCACTTTAAGAAGAATTACAGAAAAATTTAGTAAATTTCTCTGGGAAGATTTACTAATTAATATTGCCAAAAAAATTAAACTATACGAAAATAGTCATTAATTTCTTTTAAAAGTCTGTAAATTTGCGAAATAATTTACTTAAAATTGGGCAAAATAAAATGATTTTATTGATTCACTTTCTGAAGGCTTTGAACAAATTTTCCCTTTTGTCTTTGCATTCTCTTTGAAGGCTCGACGAGATCGTGAGGAGCAGGACAAGATGAAGCTCAAGGAGTCCCTGTCATCCGCCCAGCACAACAACAAACCACCCCAAGAGCACCCAATAGTGTCGTCACAGAATACAGGTAGTGGCGGAGGACATCATTTACACCATCTCCCGTCAGTTCAGAATGATCTCAAGTTGGGCCTGGGCATGGGTGTTGGGGTGGGTGGCAATCTGGGCATGATGGGTGGCCTCGACAAGAATCAAGACCTCCTCAAGGCAGTCAGTAAAGTCAATGCATAAATTGCCATAAATTCCCCCCCCCCCTTATTATTATCGCGTATTTATTTTACACTTTCCCATTCACTGTGTCTCGCACTAAATTGCCATCATGTTTTCAGTTTTCAAGTGGAACTGTTGATCAAGTTTCAGGTAAGATTGCAACATTCATCGCCCAAGCGAAGAATAAATTAAAGAGGATGAAAGAAAAAAAGAAACAATTTTAGATGAGAAGAAAATACGTAAGTTAGAGTTTACTTGTGGAGAAAAATGAAAAATGCAATAAATGAGACTCTCTGAAGAATCAACCCAGAAACAGTGAGAGATTGTATCAGTTTTCCATACATTAAATGAGATCCAAAGAAGCTGGGACAATCTCATAGAACAATTCATGGGAGAGGAGGAGGAGAAAATGAAACATATACGTACTAGAAATTAAGATGAAGATGAAATCCAAACATACAAAATAATGTAATGCATTGAGGAAGAAAAAAAACGTACTGATGCGACAGCCGCATAAGCATATTGAGAAAATTATAGCAATTAAAAATGTAGCTGATAGAGGGAGACAACATAGTTCAAAAAAATGAATCTCGATCGAAGGAAAAAGAATGCCATTCTCTAAAAATTTCTTGTGCAATCTCCAGTGTTGACTTTTTTTCTGTTGAGTATCATTTGTGTTAAGCAAATAAAATGTAACTGTGACTGTCGATTTATTTGGTTTTTAGCCATCACAAAATTCACGCGACAAAATGTGATCTTAAAAGAAATTCTTTTATTACCTTTCTTCGTTCCATTTTTCTTTCTTCGAACTTCGAAAAGCGGGATTCTGCAGGGGTTGACGGGTTTTTAGGTTGCGGTAAAGGAATTAACACGGTCAAGTTATAGATTCCTAGGCTTTGCCTAGATCTTGAATAAAGGCTTTGCTTGGATCTTAAATTTAGGCTTAGACTCAATACTGAATTAGGGCTTTGACTAGATCTTTGATTTGGGCTTTGTCTGGATCTTAAATTTAAACTTTGCCTAGATCTTGAATTTAGACTTTGCCTAGATCTTGAACTAAGGCTTTGCCTAGATCTTGAACTAAGGCTTTGCCTAGATCTTGAAATAGGGCTTTGCTTAGATCTTGAATTTAGACTTTGCCTTGATCTTGAATTAAGGCTTTGTCTAGATCTCGAATTAGGGCTTTGCCTCTAGATCTCAAATTAAGGCTTTGCCTAGATCTTGAATTAAGGCTTTGTCTAGATTAATTAAAGTTTTGTCTAGATCTTAGATGAAGGCTTTGCCTTGATCTTATATTGGGGCTTAGCCTCAATCATAAATTAAGGCATTGTCTAGATCTTAGATTCGGGCTTTGTCTAGATTTTGAATTTAGGCACTATATTAAATGTTCTGGAAATTCATGAACATTGAAATATGTTACAATTTAAAAATAAAGCTTTGCCTTATATCATTTTCTCAAAGTTTTATCATATATATATATATATTATTCGCTCTAAATTCCTAGATTTTCCTTTTCAAAATGGTAAAATTTTTTGATATGAAAATTAAACTAATTTTTTACGAACTTTACCGAAAAAATATTGCATACTTGAGTACAGAAATCTTTTAACCAAAACTCTCCGCAACCGTTCTTGCAGAATCTCGCTGCAAAGGAAAAGGAAAAAAAAATAATAATTTGCGTCTTTAGTTTGTTGGGTTTGTTGCCAAGAAAACATCAAGGAGATAAATTGAATGATTTTTTTCCTCCAACACCGTGAGGTGAATTTGTGATGCTTTGCACTTGAGAGGTAATTATTTTCAATTGCGGAAGGTTTGAAACTGTGGGAGGTGTATTTTTTTGTTTCTCCTAATAATTGCATCTCTCTTGGCAATTCCCTTTTGCAGCCGGATGAAAAGTGAGAGAAAAAAAATGTAAGAAAAGAAAGAAAAAACGCCATGCCTGAAGAGACAGTGAGTTTTATTTCTTGGAGAATAAATTTTCTCTCTTATATATTTATATTAGGCATTTAAACGTGTGTCGGCGTGTCTGTGTTGTATCAAAAAGTTGTGGACGAAGTGTGAATGTAATTTAAAGAGATACTCTTTCTGCATGGAAAGTCTCCCCCTTCCCCCCCAAAAAATTCCCCCTTGAATGCCTCGAAAAGTGTGAATGGCAATTTTATCTAACTGTCTGTGGTAATAATTAAGTGTAACAAGTGCGAATGATTTTTAATTGAAGACAGACACATACAATTATTAACTGTTTGCATAAGATAATGTGTGTAGTTAATTGTGCCAAATGTAATTAAAAAAGGAAATCTTCTAAAAAAAAACAAACAACACATCCAAGCGTCAGGCTATTCTATTCATAAATAGAAGAAACTCCTCTTAAAAGAAAAAGAAACTAATTTAGAATCATGGGAGAATCATTGGGAAGAGTGGCGCAAGTGACAAAAATTCTATTCGTCCAGAGACAAATGAGAAAAGAAAATTAAAAACAATTTGTAAAAATAACAAAAATTTAATCATATAGGAAGAAAAAGCTTAAAGACAGTTTTTTGGCAACATGAGATAATAACTAGAGCCTGTAAAATGATAACCAAAGTCAAGAAATTGATAAAAAATTTTCATATCCGTTATATTTTCCCTCACAAATACGTAAAGAGAGATTTCTTTTATAGAAATTCTTATTGACAATCTCGATTTTTTGGGAGTTGTAGTTAAAAAAGGAAGATTCTTCATTTTCATCAGAACCAATTGCGATTCAGAATCCCACGTAGTGATTGATATAAAAAAGAACATTTAAAATACGTAATTTTGTCCAGGGTAGATTTTAATATTCATCAAGAGAATAAAATAAAAAATAACAGACAAATAGCTAGAAACACATTGCTCCTTATAAGAATATCTCATTGAGAAAAGATTTTGCTCCTTAACCCAATAAAGAGGCTTCACTGAGTAATTTGATAATGAATTCCTTGGAATTCTAGACAGAATTCCTTAAAAATGATTTTTCTGCAGATTGTCCACAGGAATTTCTCATGGAATTCCATAGAACTATTCCTTATGTTGCATTAAAAATGTCCCTTTGTTACGAAATCTTCTTAGAATTTCACAAAGAAACACATATTTAAAAATGTTTTAATAGTTTTTTTTTCAAATTTTTTTTAAAAAAATTAAGGAAAATAAAATTATGTAGCAATTCTTTATTGGGTTCTATATATTTTTGAGCTTCTTCTGCTATTTAAATACTAATTGGCGCGAATTTAAAAAGACAGAGAATTTGCTTAAAATCGAATTTAACTCTTGCAAATACATATTTCTTCTGTTTTGCGTACTTAAGAGTGTGAGACTCCATGTTGTTTATTTCTCATGTTCAGACTTGAATTATTATATATTTCAACAAAACTGCCGGTGTTTTTTCCGATACAATTCCTCTCATAATCATTCTCATTATAAATTTGCCATAGCGAGAAGAAGATTCTTTGAAGGGAAATAAAGAGAAACACAATTGCATCTTACTCATAATTATTATTGTAATAGTAATTGAATATATTTAAAGGTTTAATTAAAATAAACGCTTTGCTTATTCCTAACAAGATAATAATTAATAAATTAAGTGTATAAAAGAAGAGCTATTTCTTGCCACAATAGGAATAAAAAAGAGAGAAAAAACGTAAAACAAGTAAAAAATGATATAGAAAAAAA
>CAKKOB020000372.1:38626-52031 GCA_918844115.2 Phlebotomus perniciosus | reverse complement strand
AACTTCCAAAACCAAGGGAGAGATATTATGGTTAAGAAGACGTACACCTCACTTCCAGCACTTCCATATTTTGTAGAAAAGCTCCCCAAAGCTCCAATTCGGAAGCTTTCATGAGCTTTCGTCCTATAAATTTTATTTTCTATACTAAAGCTTTCTATAACTGCCTGAAAAATCTTTCTAATAAGAAAGCTTTCTAATAAACCTTTGCAGAGCTTTTTAAGACAGGTTTCTAAAACTTTTTATTAAACCTTTTCAAATCTGTTTATTAAAGCTTTCTATAGCTTTTCAAGAAAGCTTTTGAAAGCTGTTTCTGAAATCTTTTCAAAGCTGTTTAAGAAAGCTTTCTATCTATAATATAGCTTTTTAAGAAAGATTTAAAAAAATCTTAAATAAGCTCTAATTAGAATCCTTAACTTCCAACTTTTTTTTTAGGTTTGGGAATTTCCTAAAAATTTCCTGAAAGTTTTCAAAACCTCTTCAAATATTTTAAGACTCTGCAAAAACTTCCTAAAGCTTTTGATCTTCCTTAGATATTTTCAAAATTACTTGACTTATCTTAACATTTCCATTCTACTTCGGCAAGTTCTCGCGCACTTCCATTGAAATGTACACCACTTCTGATCATAATATCTCCCCCTTGTCCAAAACAATTTAAATTTATTTTTAACTTTTAGCAGCTTTGTGGATCAACTTAAGAACTTAAACAATTAATTTTGAACTTCTATAAAAAACAATTTTAAAACTTATGTACTGAGATTTTGGAAAATTTGTCGAGCTTTTAAGAAAATTTCTGAACTTCTTTTTTTCAGATTTTCTACATGTTTGCTATCTTAGAAAGTGTCAGAAAAACAATAAAATCGGCGATATGGAAGCTCTTTAAAGCTTCTTTTCAAAGATTCTTAAACCTTCCAAAGTTTCGGAAGTGTTAAGGAGCTTTTATTCAAAATATGGAAGTGGTGTACGACCCTTTTTCTCCTAATATCTTCCTTTAGATTCTAGATTTATTTTCTGTTTGGTTTTAATCTTTTCATTTTAATCTTTCGCTGATTTTTGTGTACAAAACCGATTAATTTTCATTTTTTAACTAACCAAAATGGCCCAAATTACACATTTTCCCCATTTTACTAACCATAAAGTCACTCCCGTTTTTACTCCCCTTGTTTTCTAAGTTCTCGTTTAGATGATGAAACCAGTAGTTAATTTCTCTCTCTCTCTTTTAATCTACCTCAAATTAGTACAAGATTCCAACATTTGATTAGATCGATTAGATAGATTACCTATAATAAGACTTGTCTCCCTTCTCCATAAATCCCTTATATTTCTCCCAGAGACTTCACCTACAATCCAAAAGTGAATTGCTTTGTAAATATCCGTCTTTCTTGTACATCCTTTGAAGGTGTATAGTAATTTTCCAAAGACCGAGAAGGTCAGCCACCCCTTTGTCCCATCCTCGTTCCACCCGGTCGAAGACAAACAACACGGAGCATAATTATTCTAAAACATTCAGGCAATGAATAAAGCAGGTGTAGGAGACTTTTTGGGTTGGAAGTGAAATATAATTTCATTAGGGCGCATAATTTGGACGTCTAAAAGGGGTGATATTCCATTAAGATTTTTGTGCAAAAGCATATTTTAACCTTGTATACCACAATAGCTATGGTATGAGATACCTTGCGACTATCTCGCAGATAAATACGGATGGTAGCCACAATAATTTAGATATTCTGAATGGGTTGTTTCTGCTGCACAAGTGTGGCGATGAGTTTGAGAGATCGTATAGTTAGACACCCCATTAAATTTCCACGATGTCCGTCGGAAGAACAGAACTCACAAATCCAGACATCTGCTCCCATTATCTCATGTGGCTTTATTGTTTCTCTTGTTCCATCCACAGAGTGGTCTGAGTTGCAGCCCAAAAGAAATTTTTTTTGGGGGGAGGGGAGGATGGATTTTCGGGAAAAAGCGCCACCCCAATTGAGTCCATGTACTCTGTTTGTGCTGGACACTCTGTGGCACAAATGGATTCGCAAATGTGTATTTCTGCTGGGATTTGTTGGCAAATAAATGAATGTATTGGGAATGAGGCAAATGCGGAGTTGGGGTATATATAGATGCTTTCATGAGAAGTGGATGGCTAAATAGGAGCATGTCCGAGTCCAATGTACCCTGGGTGAATGGTACATGATTGTATAAGAGAGGAGAAAGTAGTATAAATTTGTGTGGTGAAGCGAGATTTGAGAACAAGAGAAATTAAATCAGATACGAACGGACCATCCGGAGAAGGAAATAGGAAACTGTGTAAGGCGATAGAGACCAGAAATTGAGTCAAGTGGGCCACATAAATTCATTTCTTGTGCATGAATTTACACTCCTGAGGCTATCATGGTACTTTCTACGGGTAGTCCATGTATTATATTATCAGACGAGGGACTATAAAAGGTTATTATAATCCCAATATGGTTGCGCAACTTTGTTCAAATATCTAAGCGGTGTGAGTACAAAGATATGGCTAATTTAAAATTAGTTCCTCGCACCCTATATTGTCTGCAACCAGATGATATCAACTGGTGTTCAATGCTTTTTCATCATGCCTTTGAGCAATTTCGGTAATGTTTTTCATTAGGACTCCTCTTAAGCTTTGGCTTTGCTTCACTTTATCGTCTCGAATGGAAATTTCAATGCAAGAAGTATTTAAGATAACGAACCGGAACTTGATTCGTCAATTTGAATGGATCTAAGGTCACCTGATGTGCTTCAGTTCCTTCTGGATCTTCCGGATGAATTAACTCCTTGCTTTATTTATATGATTGTAAGACATACTCTATCAACTTGATCAATTGAAAATGAACATCTTTTTCAGACGATTTGATTTACTTCAGGTGATTCCGGAAGTATTATGATATCGGACGGAAATTGCTTTGGATGTGGAAATCAAAAGACATTTGATTGATACCGGAAATTGCTAAACTTCATTATCGTTTATGACTTAAACATCTGTGCGAACTTTTCCCAGTAAAATTGTAAATAGGAAACAAATTCCATGGAATTAGAGATTATAAGTTAGTTCTTAATCAGGGTATTTTCCCTTCCATCACTAGATATAGAACAACTAAAATATTTCTGGTAAAATGTAACCATATACTCCATGCTTAAAATTTCATCTCATCCAAACATGGTGGAACAATATGTTGAGAGTCTAATCCTTAAAGTGAGATGTACCAAACTGTCAGCTAAACTGGGAAAGTCAGAAGCTTTCGGCAAAGTTCAAAAACATATATTATAACTTCCCCATGAACTACACCAATAAATGTTTCGTGGAATTTTGAATACAAAATTCATACAAATTCAGCATGTTTTAGAGGGGATTTGTTATATCACTGTAAAATATCGATGGAGTATATAGTTGGATCTGTGAAACACGATGCAATTGTGTCCTGTTAAAATGCTGGAAAAAAGTCGGATTTTATTTTCCATGGGAATTTTGCTAAAAGCTTAGCGTGTGGAATGGGGAGTAATCACTTAAAGCCCCTAAAAGCTTTCCAACACTCTGGGTCTTTACTAATGAATTCTCCCTGTTTTTCGGCCACTCTCCTGCTCGTACAATTCGCATCGATATTTTTGGAAAAGCTTCTTATTTGAATTATTCGTCAGTAGGACGAAAATATATACCTATACCTACAATATATATCCTCTTGGATGTGACAGTGTCAAAAACACCGAAAACTTTTAATCACTTGAGATTTTGTGATAAAATACTCATAAGATATTCAGAACACGTCATTTTCGTCATTTTTCCTAGATTATAAACTTTCCTATAATTTTCTCATTTGCAGTCCCCCCTTAAGTTAAATTTGTCCTCCCACACATTCTCAATTATTATTGTACACATACGTTCAAAGCTTGTGTGGGGGTCACGACTTTCAAATGAGTTTGGAGAGAGAGAGAGTCCCATGTCCTGTGTTTTCAACAAGAAAGGCTCCCTCAAAGCTCAACCCACTTCCCACACTTCCTCTCTTCGGGCAAATGAGTGACTGACTTTCGAATGATTCTCCCTGTGTATTTCCTACCCCATATATACCCATAATTTGCATGCAAACGACAACGATACCTACATTCACTCACCCCCTCGCACATAAATCCCCAAGTACTATATATATAGACCTTTTCTTACGAAGCTTCTCACCATGGATATTAGAGAACTTTTTGAGGGACACCCCAGTGGCTATGTTGAATGTCAATTAAATAAATCTCGTTACAGGCTCAAATCTACCGGGTAAAAAGTCAGTTAATGGTTTAAAGAGTGAGGAATGTCCATTAGAAAAGCCGCAAAAGTAAAAATGCGCAAGAGCGCAATCAGGGTGAGATATCAAGTTGAGCAAAAGGAGATAATTTAACTCAATTAACCGACATTTACACCTACTAATTTCCTCAGAAAGTAGATGCAGTTATAAATCTTATTAGTTGCAGAGCTATTTAAAATCTCTGGCTCTCACCACATTTCACCCCCCTGTGCGCGCAGTGAAAAACTTCTAGACGACACATTAACGTGATAAAGTCAGCAAAGTACTGAATTATCCTTCTACACATCCCATTCCCAGCACTCACCCATTTTGCCACATTTTATCCCATACAGCCGCGCAGATAAAAAAGTGATCGATGAGCCCTTAGCCAAGGCTATATGTATAAGGAGAAACTATATATTTTTCAAGGAGAGAACTTTCGTGATGAAAAATTGACAACCACTGTTAACACACTCCAGAGGGGAAAAGCACGCAGAAAAAAAGTCCATGAAGAATTACCGAGAGAACAAAGTGTTGTATGGAAAGTTTTTTGTATTGGAAAAAAGAGAAAGAAGAGAGACGACGGAAAATATAACCACAGAAGTTAATATCGGTAGAACCACATTTTTAGCTTGTAAAGCTTGTAACAGATATTTTCAATTTTATACTGCCGGACTATTGTGCTGGGATGACTGGGATGAAGAGTTTTTTCTCTCTTCATTAAATATTATGCTCTATGTTTTTTATGCACGGGCAAGAGGGTGAATTTGTGGGAGGAAAACACGTCATTTGTATATTTTCCGCATATTCTGCATTTGAGCTGCTTTGCAAGATCCTAGGAAATACTTAATACATTGAATAAATTCATAAAATAGTGAGGGAAAAACTAATCACTGAATGCATGCTCAAAAGATTATTTTCCAGTAAAAATTTATCCCTTTGATCCAATTAAGTTGCAATGCTATGGAAATTATGGGGGATTTTGCTCAAATATTTACACATGTGTATTTATTTGCATGGAAATTATGCAAAAGTAAAAAAAATACAAAGAAAAAACATTTCAAAAACAAACACAATTTAATAGATTACTATGAGTTTTTTCCCATAGTGAATGAATTTTATCACTCGGCTTTATGACGCTGTCAGACGACAACAGTTCAGTCAACAATTTCATACGGTTGAATGCTATAATATTTAATGGCATTTTCCAGTGGAAAATCATCAAATTTCCACTCAAATCCTGTCTGTTCGGCAATATTGAAGAATTTGTAAAGGAAATTTTCCGGAAAACCTCAATATTAGTGCGGAAAATGCCGTTTAACCGAATCATGTGATTACACTTATTTTAAGTACTTAAACTTCTGTTGAACAGCATTTTCTGCACTAATATTGAGTTTTTCCGAAAAATTCCTTCTACAGATTCTTCAGTAATGAAAAACAGACAAGATATGAGAGGAAATTTGATGATTTTCCACTGGAAAATGCCATTAAATAGCTTTTCAACAGTAAGAAATTGTTGACTGAACTGTTGACGTCTGACAGCACCATAGCTTACAACCTGATAATTAGGTGTAATACCTGCACATTATTAAAAAACTTTATAATTATAATAGTTTAATAAAGCATAAACTAATTGTTTATTTTCAGAAATTATATGAAATGAAAACTCCAACCTGCAAACTACTAAATAAAATCAGCAACTGAAATTCCCTTCTATTTTTCCACAAAATAAAAAAAAACTCTCTCGTGTTATATATAGAATGTCTAAGTCCACACAAAAGTTCTTATTGGCATAAATAGAGAAATCATTATCATAGATTCAATGAAATAATAAAGTTGTAGGAAGTTTGTGAAGAGGTGGTGCATGGGAATATAACAATAATGTCGGGGTGTATTATGGTAAAACAACATCTGGTAAAAGTTTATAAATTCAATGTTGAAGTTGAAAACTCATGACCAGAAAGGCAAGAGAGAGAGAGAGGCATAAGATGAAAAGGGAGCTGAGAAGGGAGAAGTGAAAATATAAGACGAAAATCCCTCTGAAGAAACCTGTTCAAGACATTTCCATTTACTCCCAATTTCCGGAATACCTTTTCCCCATTACATTGTCCTCTCCCCATTTGCATATAGAAGGACATTTTTTTTTGCTTCTAGGGGAGAACAGTAATCACTACCAAGGAAATATATATCCATTTACATACTTGTATGAAGAGTATGGTATTTATCTCGGTGGTTTTCCATTATAGACACCTCCCCCAAAAGTGATACATTGACGACAATGATAGATGAGATGAGAAAAGTGTTCAAAATTTTCACTTCTTGCCCCTCACAAAAAGATTTTTTCTGCCTCCTCTTATAAAATATTACCTAATCCCGGGAGATTTTCAAGATCACGCTTACAACATTTGACATTTCATATATAGCAACAAACAGATTGTTTCCTGTTTCTCTTTTGCAAAATAAATTCCACTTAATTACTCTGAATGGTAATGAAGATACGCGAGTATGGGGTGCAAAAAGAGAGAAAATAAAATGATTCCAATTCAGGATATTTGCTCTTCACCGGTTGCTATTATAAAATTTAATGATAACACTCCATATGCACATCCGGTGTCCCAGAGAGTATTTTTAGTGTAATTACACACTGCATGATATTTTAGGGAGGTTGATTTTGTACTACAAGTGTGTTAGCCTTGTTCTGTATAGCGATTAAGTTTTAATTAAAAATTTTATTACCGGAATTGCACAAAAGGATACACCAAAATGTTCCAGTGAGAGAGAGGAGTTGGTGGCGCAAAAAGTAGAACGAAAGATTATGCCATGGGCAATTTTCAATTTAGTTTTTATGACTTTGGGGTATACAGCAGATTATAAAATACCTACTACACTGATGCTAGTATCGGGATCTGAAAGCAGAGAGTAATCACTAAACTTTTTGTCAGTGTATCGATTTTACTAAGGGTTGTTCTATCCCACTTTTTTGTGACGTTTCCGTTAAATAAACCCCACAGAATGTTTTTATCATGACAGGAATTTCATACATTTTTCCAGATTTTTTTTCCTCTCTGTAAAATATGTGAATACTTTCAAAATCACACTAACCAAAAAGAACTGAGCCTTGTATGAACTAAAATAAAACTAAAATGAACTAAAAAAATAATTAAAAAATAGTTTCTAAAGAAAGAAAGACCAGACAACTGTTTATTCAGAAGACATTCCTTGAGGCTATTGCTTCTTTCACAGATGAATATTCACATAGAAACATTTTAATTGCATATACCTTTAGGATCTCTAAAAGTGGAAGCTTTTGAGAATATTTTACAGACAGAGAGAATGTACGAAAATCAAATTACAAACTGTAGACACTTTCATTGCAATATAAATTCTTATTATAATAAATATCTTTTCACGGGAGAACCTGTGGTATTTCACTTCCGTATCTAAATTGAATTCACAAATACTCCATGTCAAGGTGATCCATTAAAAGATTATGGTTGAGCACGACTCCTACATATAAACTGTCTGTCCAGGTTAATCCTCTTCAATTAAATGGCATTGGTCGATATGAGCTAGAAAATTGTCACTTTCAATTTTCAGAATCACCCCACCCTGTCATGTGGAAAAGAACACGATGGAGGAACAATTCATTCATCTCGGCCACAAATGGATAAATACTGTTTTCCACCATTGACCCCAAAACACATAAACACTCAGACACTTTGATAGACGCATAACATCATTTATCATTCTCAATGGAGACTCCAAGATCGATTCAATAATGTCATCTCATTCAAGTGTGGGTGGAATTTTGTCTTTTTTTATTATATTATTTCCCACAAGAATATAAAGCACACTTGAATACCATTTAATTTTATTATCTTGAGGTTTTAGGGATAAAAAATGACTTTATCTCATCGCTGCTGGGATGATGCGAAATCTCTTTTGGTATATATTTGAATATACTTAAATATATAATAGAAGGAACATTTATGCTCATGTTCCGAGAAATATTGACAAGGTATAAAAAATATACCATGGAATATAGGAGATGCTACATATAAAATTTAAACAGATTAGATATAAGATACTTTGTTGGCATGCTAAAATTCTAATATTATTAGAGTTGGGTAACAAAGTGGGTCAGATAGTTAGGCCTTTCATGAAAGAACCTAAAACTAACGTGAATGGACAGATTATTAACGCTCATATAATTTAATTTCCAGGACAGAAATTTCCAAATGAATCTTACTGATCATGGAAGATTGTCGATAATTCCTTATCGGTACTTCTTTAACCTTTTATAAGATAAATAAAAAGGTTGCAATGTAAAGGGGAGATATTAGAAGTGCGTGAGCCTCTTTGGAAGTGCTAATAGAAACTAAATATAAGCATCCTATGAGCTTTTCTGAAAATTTTCAACAACTCTTGGCTCATATTGTGAGCCTTAATAACTCATTTAGGACTTCATAAAATAAGTTATAAATTTTTAAAAGTTTCGTTCCTGAAAAAGTCACTAAGTAAGTATATTTTGAAAATTATGCAAAGCTTTTAAGTAAAATTCAATTAAAAAATATAAAGCTTTATTAAAATTTTTGACATTAACCGCTGCAATCATTTGTTTATTAGAGCTTTTTGAATATCACGCAAAGCCTTTATAAATTCTGTTATTTCTTTAGTTAAATTTTTCAGAACTTTTGAGAGCTTTTACAGGTTTTCCCTTAACTTTCTTAGGTTTTTGTATCGAAATTAAAATTGATGAAATGAAATCTCTTCAAAGCCTAGTCTTCGGGAGCTTTCATGCAAAATGGTAGTGGTGTACGCCTTCCTGACCTTAATATCTCTCCCTAGTTGCAATATATAGTCTCTTTGATTGACGTTCGATGGAAATTCGCGACAGAATATTCTATTATGATGTTAAAACTTTCTCACCATAGGTATATAATAAAAGTTCATATTGAAATTGAAAATTATTAAATACTGAAAATACCACAAAATCCCGCCACCATTTAGTCACACTGCTGTGACACACCAAAAGTCCAATTTGTTGCAGGTGGTAAAAACCAAAAAAAAAAAAACCTTTCACCGCCAATAATCGGTATGGACGAAATGGACACTCTGCAAATGGATGCTCGTGTGAATAATAGAAAGAGTGATTGAATGTGAGTTGAATTGGCGGATGAAGCTCACCAACGCTATATTAACTTACACTAACCTCATCTTTACAGGTTCCTCTCTTGAATATTTTAAAGTAACTTAATCGACTTGATATAACAACTTAAGTGCCATTAACTTTCGATATAACATACACTTTTCAAAGTAACACAACACCCAGGCGTTGAGTGTTTGGCGAAAGAAGCAACAAATAGACTCATACATTGCTATCATGGCCCCATTTTCACACAAAATTGATGTAATTCGATTTGCACAATTGCCACAATAGATTGAAACATTCTTCCATAGGACGTACAAGAGATTTTCCTACACCCGCAGGAGAGCGGGAGTTTGAGATTTAGAGAGAAAATCATCCCTCGGTATAAAGTAATATAATATAAATATTCGCATGGAGAGTGTATGGCGGGACGAGTCTACCCCCATAGAGCTCGTCTAGTGTAGTAGAAAGTTATATAGTCGTCTTTTGGAAAGCTCATACTTGTCCCATTCAAAAATCCCTCTAACCATTTAGTTGGCGAGACGACATCCTTTCTGGCAAAATATGGAAACGATAACAGCGAACCGTCATCGTTTTTCGCTCATACTCAGCACATACTTGATGTTCCGTTTACACACCAATTCTAATAAAATTTATATATAATATACATCCTACGTGTATATAATAGGAGAGACGAGATTTTACACAAATAACCCTTGCCAAAGTCGGAGGATATGTGCGCCTCCAAAGTATCCCTGCCACGTATTCACCACGGATCCGTTACCATTGAAATGATATTATATTTTTCTGAGTCTATGAGGAAAGCGGAACAGCCACCCATATCCCACCCTCAGAAAAATGATTCTCTCTTCTTTTTTTTGTTAAAAAAAAGACATACCTGGTAGTTCTGCCCACGCTCTCAAATCCACATCCCTTGCATATGTTGAATCCGATGCCTCGGCACATAGAGATGCTATGTGCCTGGAGATGGAGGATGACCGCTCCAAAGCCACCCAGGCTGTCATTGTGAAATTCTCCTTCCCTCGATCCTCCTCAGGGATTCGAATTGTACTGGGATTTTTCTGTGCGAACAAATGTAAAATTTCCAATTTACACTTATTTCTAATAATGGTAGATCTTCTACAAATGAACTCTTATTTTATTAATTTTCAGGAAAATTCAGTAAATTTCACGAAAATTTTAATGGAAAAAACATACAATATTAAATGAATTTCTCAAGTCAAATTTCTGTTAATCAATTTTCGCAAAGACGCAAAGATATTTTCCAGAATTCTAAGAACTTGTACAAGTAAGTACTAAATAAAACATTTAACGGTGAAATTCTTCTTATTTTCATGTCACTTGACAACTTTTCTCAACTACTTTGTCGGGGGATTGTTTGCCAGGGCAAAAAAGCCCCTGACAACATTTCAAAGACACACACAAGAAATGCAAAAGAACTTTTGGTTTGCCTTCACCCAAAGAAAGCCAAAGCTCATGTAAAACAAATGCCAAATATTGGGGGTGAAAATTGGTGAGATTTACCCAAGACTTGATGTGAGATTTATAAATTAAGTTGTGGCTTTCACCTATATGAGTACACACATAATAAACTTTTTCCATCCACAAAATCTTGAACTTTGTGAAATGTGTTCAACATTATCAAATTGCCATATTAGAAGTGCGACAAGGAGCAAATACGTAAGATTAATAAACTTTCTGCCAAATAATCCCTCTTGTTTGCTGATATGACGTCCCATTTTACTCTTGAAAAACACATTCACTTTTTTTCTTCTCCTTCGTCGTTTGTCAACAAAAATCATAAGTTCTCTCCTCCATATTACATACAAAACTCTGCGGTAGTTTAACAAAGTAATTTTCTTCATCTTTATATATCTCAAACTTGTGGCTGGGAGAACTTTGAACTTAATCAGGCACTTGTACGTACATTATGTTATATTATAAATAAATTATCAATGTAATGTGCAAGCTCATGAGAAAGTCTCATGAGCGGCAAAACTGTCGAGAATAGTTAAACAATGTGTTCCAATTTCTTTTTACCAAAATATGATCATATCTTAAATTCATTAAGTTTCCCAAAAACTTTTACAACCCACCCACTCGGTGAAAGTTCTATTTTAATCTCACCAACGCCATAGCTTTTGTGTGAATTTTTTGATCAATGAAACCAGTAATTTTACTATAAATGAAATATATAGCGATTGATATATTGATTTTAATATTTTACCTGTCTTAATTTCCCCATTGCATCTGATGAGATGAAATCGCCTTTCTGGAATTTCGTCACGAAGCACATCACTTGATACTGACTTTGTCCTCGCTCCTCCTCGCCCAGAACGAGTGCCTTGAGAACGTGCACCTCCTGCCAATGGAATAGTAAAACAATAAAACTTCCAATATAGTCAGAGACAATTGTATATCACAGAGTCAGGATACATGTGATCAATTTCACATTCTTCTCACATTTAACGTTCACACCATCGTGGATACGGGAATACATACGTTCTTACAGTGTCTATATAGACACCAATAAATATAACCCACTTCCACCCTAGACTCTCAAATGGCACACAGAAAAGGGGATTGTGGATGGCACTGTATAGTCGACGAAGTGTGTTAGAATTTGTCGGGAAAGTCTCGTGAGCAACAATTTCCAGACAATAAATTCAAAGGGAGAACATTTTCCAAAACTATCATTTTATATTTACCGCTCTCTCTCTCTCGGCAATTATAATTTGAATTCATTCACAGACAGACAATATATGAAAAGTAAGTGGGAATTTTAATCTCCTTATCCTTCCTCCTGTGGATATTTTATGAAACATGAATTTTCAATTCAATGCAAAAGGTTTTAAATTGCGCACTTTCATCAAAGGGAAGAATATTATGAGTAGGTGTACACCACTTCCAACACTTTTATTAAATTTTGTAATAATGTTCCCCAATACTTGCGGCACTTCGAAAGTGTTTAAGAACTTAGAAAAGAAGCTTTTCAAAGCTTTGAAAGGAATATAAAAAGACCTTTAAATGGATTTTAAGAAGCTTTCAGAGTTTTAAAGAGCTTTAAGTACAACTTTGAGCAGCTTTCATCTCATCAATTTTATTTTCTAAACCAACACCTTCTGAGAAAGCTTAAGATAAATCTGTAAAAGCTCTCAAAAATTAAAATAAAGAAATATCTAATGAATACAAAATGACCATAATAGAAAACAGAATAAAATGCTTTGGAAATATTTCCAGGTGTATAAATTTTTTAAGGCTTGATGCGATCTTTATTAAGCTCTAAAGCTCATAAAATTAATCGAAAAGCTTTAAATATTTCTGATTTTTAACTATTTTTTTATTCTCAATTTTTGCAAAAGTTTTACACCAATTTTAAAAAGCTTTGAAAAAAGCTTTAAAAGCTTTACTCAAGTTTAATTTTTGTCTTCAAAGTCCCAGATTTTTTTTAAAGCTCCACAAGTTTAAGAAGTTGATTAATTGTTTAATCTTTTTTGTTGTTTTATTGGTTGTTTTTTGATGTTAGCTTGATGTTAAAGCTCACAAGTTAACTTAAAAGCTTTCAAACAATTTCGAAAATTTCGTAAAATGTTATGAAAGCTCTTTAAACTGTATTGAAGAGTCAAGAAGTGTTCCTAATTAAGTAAGTTTGTAATTTCCCTCCAAGCCAAAAAGAATTCCCAAAAAAATGTCTTCCAATGCTCCTTGTAATTCATTTATGAAATTATCCAATAGGTCAACATTCCCTTAAAAAAACGAGTTGCCAAAATCATCACAATCTATCGAGAGTTGAATGGATTGGAAATTGCTCAAGTGCATTACTATTCCAAATACACAATGTTTCAGGGGACAACATGAAAAAGCGAAATCCATTGAGATGGCAAGTGAATTGCTGGTGATGAAAGTATAGGAAATCAATTTAACATTTTACCACCCACACATTTGTCGGTGGTCC